>BTHU01000006.1:9622311-9869811 GCA_036184795.1 Tokudaia tokunoshimensis | reverse complement strand
CTGTTGTCAAGAGGACCTTGGCTTCACTGAGTCAAAGCGGAAAACAGAGGTCGCCAGGTCAGGCTTGATGGTGAAGTCTCACTATATACCAGGTGGTCTTGAATTCAGAGATCCACCCACCTCTGCCTCAGCTGAGATCAAAGGCATGCACAGCCATCCCCTGCCAGTACTGGAGAATGAATCCAGGGTACCACTGAGGTGGATTCCTTCCTCATTTCTTAGCTTTTATTTTGAGAGGGAATTTTATTAACTGATGCAAATTGGCCTTGAGCTTACTACACTTGAATAGCTGGATTAATCGGCCTGTGCCACCAGCCCATTTTTCTTATTTAAAGAGTCTTTCCTGGATTGGAGAGATGGCTCAGCAATTAAGAGCACTGACTACTCTTCCAGAGGTCCTGAGTTCAATTCCCAGCAACTACATGGTGGCTCACAACCATCTGCAATGTGATTTGATGCCCTCATCTGGTATGTCTGAAGACAGTGACAGTGTACTCACATACATAAAAGAAAATAAATAAATCTTTAAAAAAAAAAAGTCTTTACTTTTGACTGTCCAGCCCGCTTTTGATACCAACAGTTGGAGGTAGAAGCAGGTAGATTTCTGAGTTCAAGGCCAGTTTGCTCTATAAAGCGATTTCCAGGCCACCTAGTGATACATAGTGAGAGCTTGTCTCAAAAAACAATGATAACAGGACTGGAGAGATGACTCAGTGGTTAAGAGCACTGACAGTTCTTCCAGGGGTTCTGAGTTCAAATCCCAGCAACCACATGATGACTCACAACCATCTGTGATGGGATCTGACGCCCTCTTCTGGTGTGTCTGAAGACAGCTACAGTGTACTTACATATAACAATAAATAAATCTTTAAAAAATGATAACATTAATAATATAAATAAATAAATAAATACTCTCTTTTCCTGAGACTGGATTCCAAGAGCTCAAAGGTGTCTACTTTGGATGTTTTTGGATTTGAGATTTTGGAAGCATACCAGTGCCTCTCACGAGTGTTAAGACTGAACCACTGAGGTACGTCTCTAGGGTCCACCTCTGATTCTTTTCTGTTTCTCCTCCTTTCCCTATTTTTTGAGATAGGGTTTTTATGGTGCTGGGGATCAAACTCGGGACCTCATGCATGTTAGGTCTTCATTCTACCAAGTCAGCCACATCCTCAGCAACCCCTGGCCTCTTCTATGTAGCATAGGCTTAGCGTCGGGATGGTCAGTGCCAGTCAACAATGCAGGGGCGGAAATGGAGCTTCTTGGGGACAGTTGAGGCTCAAATATTTAAAATAAAAAATTGTGTCTGTACCGAACGCAGTATACATACTAAAACAGCTGATCCTTAAACAATATAACACAACTGTTTGTGTCCTTTGTATATATTTGCATGTGTTTTGCATGCATTTTGCATGCATTTGCATGTCGTTATACTGTAAGTGATGTAGAGATAATATAACATATATGGAGACATGGATGCAGACTGTGACTATGCCATTCTGTATAAGGAATATGAGCAAATGCAGAGAGGTGTCTAAGGGGTCTTGGAAGCAGCTTCTCACAGAGACAAGGCTGTGACTGAGGTAACAGTGAGTGCTCATACCTAGTTGGTCCATGGCTCTGAAGATCCAACCCAGGGTAGAACCGTATTATTTTTGTTTGTTTGCTTTGAGACAGGGTCTAACTATGTAGCCCTCTCTTAGAGATCTGCCTGTCTCTTTCTTTGGCACCCTAAACATTACTATGTTGGCACTTTTAAAACCGGTCCCTTATACAATGAATGTATAATCCTACCTAGTCTGTGTAAAAGATGCACAGTTGAGGTATTTACAGGCCGTAAGCCTAGATTGGGCAGGTTTGGGGCTATTCTAACTTATTACCCAACTATAAAGTCACTTGTTACTTGCTGTTTCTCCTGGCCATGTGCTCACCGTCCATCTCCTATCATGGCGGCCTCTTCCACCTCCGTCTTCTTTCTTTTCTTCCCTTCATTGACCTGCAACCCCCTCACTAGATCCTCAAGTCCCACCGCTCTCCCTCCACTGCCCAGTAACAGGCTCTAGCCTTTTATTGATCGGTTAAACTGGGGAACAAGGTTCATGCAGTATATAGTCACTTAGTATACATGAGGATCTCTTCTGCAGTTTAGCATTAGAATATAAGCAGCTTCTGACCAACCCACCACAGTCCCTTAAAGGCTAAAGAGATGCTTAAAGAGTATCTTAGAGTTTTTATTGCTGTGAAGAGACACAGTAACCATGACAACTCTTACAAAGGAAAACATTTCATTGGGGCTGGCTTACAGTTCAGAGGTTTAGTCCATTATCATCATGGCAGGAAGAATGGTGGTGGAGAGTCAGCTGAGAGTTCCACATCGGATTGGCGGACAACAGAAAGAAACAACCGGGTGTGACTTGAATATCTGACACTCCGGTGACATACTTCCTCTATCACAGCTCCACTCCCTAAGTGTTTAAATATGAGTCTGTAGGAGCCACTCTTGGTCAAACCACCACAAGGGATTAAGGCCACTTGCGGCTTTTGAAGGGAACAGACTGGTGTATGGTTCCCAGTCCCCCACAGTACAGTTCACAACCATCTTGTAACTCCAGTTCCAGGGGATCCAATACCCTCTTTTGTACTCTGCAATCTCCAAACACGTATTTATTATAGCATGCGTCTAAAATCTAAAACACTGAAACCCAAACCAACCCAGAATCTGATCCCTTAGCCCGGCCAGCATAAGGGCACAGGCTATTTGAACTCCAGTCTGGTCTATAGAGTAAGAGCTTGTCTCATAAACTAACCAACCAAACAAACAAAACCTAAAGATGTCAAAGGATCATGGAGCCATGGGAACTGGGGCTGGAAGTATATCCCAAGAACACATAGGGGTCAATAGGGTTCAGGAGGACCCCGGAAGGTGACCTTATGACCTTGAGCAGTTTGGGCATGGTGCCAACTTCATGGAGGGGATGTGGGGCTATGAGATTCATCCTCAGTCTTGTCTTTCCTGGATTAGATTTGTTTTTGTTGATCCTGCTACTGTGACTTGTTGACTTTTGGCAGAAAGGGGGAATCGCTACGTATTAACTCCGAAAAATGGGTGGGAACCCCGAGCTGTCAGGCCAGGCCATTAGGCATCTGCACACTATCAGCTGACTTACAGTCCACTGCA
The DNA here is from genome assembly GCA_036184795.1 of Tokudaia tokunoshimensis. Taxonomy (NCBI): domain Eukaryota; kingdom Metazoa; phylum Chordata; class Mammalia; order Rodentia; family Muridae; genus Tokudaia; species Tokudaia tokunoshimensis. The sequence continues at coordinate 9,866,633 of BTHU01000006.1, read as the reverse complement.
GAAGACCTTGGGCCTGGGAGGAGAGGCAGATCCCAGGTGGGCCTTATGATAACCCCAAATTCAGGGCTGGGGCTCATGACTGCTTTGTTCAAAGAGGAAGAGATTTGTGTGTGTCTTACTTTTGCTGGGCTATGCATGTCTCTCTCTCTCTCTCTCTCTCTCTCTCTCTCTCTCTCTCTCTGTGTGTGTGTGTGTGTGTGTGTGTGTGTGTGTGTGTGTGTGTATCAGAGGTCAACCTTGGATGGGACTCTTCAGTGGCCCAACTGTTTTGTTGGCTTTTGAAGCAGAGTCCCTCACCGGCTTGAAACTCTAGGAGTAGGTTAGACTGACTGGCCTTGTGAGTTCCAGGGATTCACCTGTCTCTGTCTCTCCTGTGCTAGGGTTACAAATGCCTGACAACATGTCCAGATATGTTAAGTGGATCCTGGGGTTCAAACTCAAGTCTCCAGGCTTCTAAGGCAACTGTTTTACTGAGGGAAACAGTTACGCTTGTTTTTGTAGGTTATTTGCTTTTTGACAGAATCTTTTATGTAACCAAGGCTAGCCTTCAATTCACAGTTCTTCTGTATTTGCCTCCGTTGTGCTGGATTTTTTTTTTTAACTATTCCTAAAAATGACTTCTAAGTCATGTGAGCTGGCAAGATAGCTAAGAAGTTAGAGATGCCTGCCACCAAACCTGACAACCTGAGTTCCATCCCCAGGACCCACATGGTGGAAGGAGAGAACTGACTTCTGCAAGCTGTTCTCTGACCTCCATAAGCATGTCATGGTATGTGCATATGCGAAAAACACACACACACCATGCATGTGTAAATAAATAAATGTAATACAAATTAACAACTTAAAATGGTTAGTATGATTGTAAAGCATAAACAATAGCTACAAATGTTTCCAAGTGTGTCCAGACTTTTGACTTTATAACATGACAGTGTCATCTATAGAGTTCACACTTGAGAACTATGTATCAAGTAATGTAATTTTTTTTTAATTGGGACTCATGAAAAGACTCAGTAACATGCTTGCCATGTAAGCCTGAGGATCAGAGCTCAGACTCTCAGCAACCATGTAAAAACCTGGTGGGTGTGGTCGATGCTTACAATCCCAGAACTCATAAGGAAGAAATCGGAAATCCCAGGCAAGACCTGGTGAGCCCTGGGTTCATAAGGGACTCTGTCTGCCTCAAGAGTTAAAATGGAGACTGATTGAGGAAGAACCAGAATCTCAAATTTGGGTTTGCACGTGTACGCACACAAACACACACACACACACAAGCCCACATACATGCAAACACGTTTACACATAGGCACACATAAACAAACTCTCTTAATGTTCTAATGTGGCTTACAATCGTTTATGGGAGCACACTCACAGCAGTCCTTGGTCACTTGTGTGCTTCAGGGTACACACACCTATCTTTGGAGACCCATGCGGGAATTTTAATTTTCACTTGTGTGTATGTATGTGTGTGTGAGAGAGAGAGAGAGAGAAAGAGAGAGAGCGAGACAGACAGACAGACAGGCAGACAGACAAGACAGACAGACAGAGGTGGGGATGACATCACAGAGGACAACTTTTGTGAATGGCTTGTTGCTTTCTGACTTTTTTTTAAGGCAGGATCTCTCTCATTTCTGCTTGTGGGGCTGTGTACCCAAGACTAGCTCGCCTGCCTAAGATCTTCCAAATGGATCTCACTCCTATCTCTGCCTCCCATTTTATCCTGGGAATGCTGTAATTATGCATGCAGTTTCCCCCTGTAGCTCGCTTCTCATGTGGGTTACCTACCAGACCCCAGTGCAGATCATGGAGCTAGGGGAGCACTTGCTTTCTACAGATCAAAAATAATTAGAATGGGGCTGGAGAGATGGCTCAGCGGTTAAGAGCACTGACTGCTCTTCCAAAGGTCCTGAGTTCAAATCCCAGCAACCACATGGTGACTCACAACCATCTGTAATGTGATCTGACACCCTCTTCTGGGGTGTCTGAAGACAGCTACAGTGTACCTTATAATATGGGCTGGAGTGACTGGAGCAAGCAGAGGTCCTAAATTCAATTTCCAGCAACCACATGATGGCTCACAACCATCCGTACAACCACAATGTACTCAAATACATAAGATAACTAAAAATAAATCTAGAAAGAAAGGAAGGAAAGAAGGAAGGAAGGAAGAAAGAAAGAAAGAAAGAAAGAAAGAAAGAAAGAAAGAAAGAAAGAAAGAAAGAAAGAAAAAGAGAGAGAAAGAAAAGAAAGTGAAACTCCACCAGGAGTACACTTTAAAAAAAAAAAATTAGAATGCCTAGTGCCTCCAGTCCCCCTCCTCAACACTGACTCAGCAGGTCTGTATGGAGTCCAAGTAGGAACCCTTGAAGCCTCTCCTGGTGAATCTATGTTGAAATAGGATTGAGAAGCGCCCCCCGACCCCTTCTGCCTCCCCCTCCTCTTCTAAGACCAAGTGTCACGTTACCCAGGCTAACCTTGAACTTGATATCTAGCCAAGGCCTTGAACTCCTGATCTTCCTGACTCCACATCCTGAGAACTGGGATCCCATGGCCAGCTTTTGAATGGCCGTGTTAGACAGAGGGTTTGCACACATGGAATGGCGGTGGCCCTGCACCTATCTGAGAGCCAGTGTCTCTTTAGATTTGTGCTCTGCATTCGTGCTGACTGAGGGGGCCTCCCACACACACACACCCATCCCCAGAATACTGAGCTGTCTGGCCTGGAAATGGTTGGGCTAGCCTAGGCTAACCCTCCTGCCTGCCCTTCTCTGACCTTATCATCTCCGCCTTGAACAAGACTGCCAACTGGGAGTGGCAGTCACGAATCAACAAAAGCAGGGACCTGAAGCCTGTGTGCTTGAGGGCTCCTGGCTCCATTCGATGCCATCAGACACCAGCCGTTGCTTTTGAGCGAGGTCTATAAAATCTGAATCCATGGACTGACCATTGTTCTGGAGTCCTGGGGGCAGGGGGCATGCTTCCTGTTTCCCCACAGTATGCTGGCCAGGAAAGAAGCAAGAGGTCTGGGGGTGGGGGCCCGACTGTCTCTGGGTGTACACTTGACCATATTAAGCAGATAGAGACTGGGGCCCACAACTACAACAATAACAGCTTGCGTCAAACTCCCCGGGTACCAGTCCCAGGGCTCTGGGTTCTATCTATGTCATCTCCCTACGACCCTATAAAGCAAAGATAGTTTTATTGGTTTCTTCCTCCAGTGTTGTAGATCAAACCCAGGGTCTAGTTCAGGCCAGGAGAGTTCTCAGCCCCTGAGCTACACCCCAACTTGAACAGTCTTGTTTTAAGAGGAGAGAATTGAAGACTCTAGAGAGTTTAATTGCTTTCTAGGGCCACATAAATCAAAAGCAAACTGGGGATGAAAGACACCAGTATCTAACTCCAAGGCAGGCATAGCGGTGTAGTTATTTATATAATTCCAGTTCTGGGGAAGCAGAGGAAGAAGGAAGGAGTTCTAGGCTAGGCTGGGTTACATAGGGAGAATCTTCTTTAAACAAGGCAAAACCAAACCAAACAAAAATTAGAGCCCCCAAATTTCACTCTCTTTGGGGGATCACGAAAGGCTTTTTCAGAGTCCCATCTTACAATTCTGCTCAGTTTTATCTCTGAATACACACGCGTCCATTGTCGCCTTGATATTTTGTATGCTGAGCGGTATTTTCGAAGAACATGAGGGGCTGAGCAAACCCTCTGGATGGGGTTTGTGGAAGCACAAAGGTTAATGACCTGCAACACAAATTGGCTGGCTGGAGTCCTGCCTGCCTCTCGGCCCCTGGGGCTTTGTCCGATCCTTCTCTCCTTTGCCTCAGGGCCTTGTTCTGTGGGGACAAAACAAACAGGAGCTGTCAGGACCGAATTGGCCTCTTCAGCCACACAATGAGAAGTGGGAGTGGGAACAATTACTCCAGACACAGCCCCGAGGTTTACCTAAATTATCTGGGTAATTGCCTCCATTTTAAGCTTGGATTTGGGCTCTGAAAATCCTGGAGCTTCAAAATGATAAATAATGAGGTTCTCATTGAGGCCAAAGTCGAGAGGGGGCTGGGGGGAAACTCGTGGTGAGGTCATGCTTGGGCGGGAAAGCTGGCCTGATTCTTGGAGAGTCTTCTAGCCTCAGTTTCCCGGGCTGGCCCTCAAAGGGAGGATTGTCACTTGAAAATGGCGGTGAGGGGGAGAAAAGGGAAAAAGAGAAACAGAGGAGAAAGGAGATCAGCAGTGGGGGGCGGGTAGGGAAGGGGAGGGAGGGAAGAAGAGGGAGGGGAGGGAGGGAAGCAGGAGACAAGGAGGAATGGGAATGAAAGAAAGAATAGAAAGGAAGAGACAGGGATGGAGAGGGAAAGGAGAGGTTAAGAAGTCAGGGAAAGCTCTTTGTGGGCCCTGACTTTGTGTAGGATAAAATATTAGCTTCAGAAAGGAGTAAACATAGCCTGTCTCCTCCACTCAGCCTAAAAAAACCAGTATATACATGAACACACATACACTTACACACACACATGCTCATAATACACATGCACAAATGCACACACGCATACACAGACACACAGACACATATACACACATACACATACACATGCAGGAATACACACACATGCATACACAGGCACACAGACACATGCATACATGGACACACACATGCACACAGTGCAGGCATGTGCACCCACACACATATACATGCATGCACACACAAGCACATATGCACATGCACACATACACATGCACACACACATATACACACAGGCATGCACATGGACACATGCACACACACACATATATGCACATGCATATACACATATGCATACACATACATATATGTACATGTGCACACACACATACACACACAAACACAGGCATGTACATAGACAGACAGACAGACAGACAGACAGACAGACACACACACACACACACACACACACACACACACACACACACACGGAGTCATCTCAGGGAGCTTCAGCCTTTATCTCCCAGCTTCAAGCTAAATGAATCATTCTTGTTCCATCCCCCACCCCCTCTTTATAACCTTTGGCTGGTTCCTTTTCAACAGAGTACAATATGCAAATGAATGAGTGTGGCCAGGTTTCATTTAAACTTGACTGAGATGTACTAAACATGTGTATTGTTCATTGAGAAAAAAATCTCCTTCCATCTCAAGTGTGGTAATGAATGCCTTTAATCCCAGCACTCAGGAGGCAGAGGCAGAAGGATTTCTGTGAGTTTGAGGCCAGCCTGGTCTACATAGAGAGACCCTGTCTTAAAAAGGCAAAGCAAAACAAACTTTCCCCATCCATCTGGAAGGTAAATTTGAGGGTTCTGGTCCACACCAGTAGCCCTAGTGCTTACGATGAGGGGCTGAGACTTTGAGGCTAGCTGAGTGTAGTCTCCAAAATGAAAATGGCTGAGGTACAGTCTTAACTCGATCTATAGTCCTCAAATGAAAATAAAACTGGGGCTGGAGAGATGGCTGTGCGGTTAAGAGCACTGACTGTTCTTCCAAAGGTCCTGAGTTCAAATCCTAGCAACCCCAGGGTGGCTCACAACCATCTGTAATGAGATCTGACTCCCTCTTCTGGAGTGTCTGAAGACAGCTCAGTGTACTTACATATAATAAATAAATAAATCTTAAAAAAAAAAAAAGTCCCCAGCAGGGCTGGGGACTTGGCTCAGTTAGTAAGGTACTTGCCCTAACGTGCATGCACAAGCCCTGGGTCTCATCCCTAGCACCATATAAACTGGGTATGGTAGCAAATGCCCATGATCCTAGCACTTGAGACACGGAAGTAGAAGGGTAGGGAGTTCAAAGTCATCCTCAGGTACATGTCATCAAATCAGAGACCAACCTAAACTATGCCATCAAACCAACCAACCAATCAAATATAACCTTCCTTATCAATGTGGTGGGTACCATTGGCTTGTAGGTCATGTTCTGTTCATCCCGTCAGTGCCTCCTTGTGCCCACAGGGAGGACAGCAAGGCATGCTGGAGGGACAGATGAAAACATTCCAAATGAGCTGATGGTTTGAAGAAAAAGAGAGGTGTTGTGGGGAGGGGGAGCAGATGCAGAGAGTAGCCTTGCTTTATATCACACATTCCTACAGGAAACCTTTTCTGTTGAACCATCATGAGCAAGGACTGGACAGGAGTCCCAGCCCAGTTCTGAAATTCAGAAAAGGTATTCTGGATGAAGTGCCATTGATGTCCCCAAGAGGGTGTGCCTGAGGGACTCAGATTAAAGCAGTAAACTCCTAACCAGGGCTGATGCTGCCAGCACGGTTCAGGGCAGCATCTGGAGACATCTTAGGTTGTCTCCCATGGCAAAGATGCCACTTGCCTCTAGTGGGCAGATGTCAGAGCTAGATGGTGCTACCCCTTCCTGAACTCATAGACGGGACAGCCCTGAACTCATAGGACCAGCCGGTTGATGATGTCACCAGTACCTGAGTTTGAAACCTAGACTGAGGGAGCACTGTACGGAGTTGGGAGAAGGAAGGTGGTGATTTGTCCTTGAATAGTTTGCTTCTAAAGAATCAGGTCGAGTGCAGTTGAGACAGGAGAAGCCAAGCCATGCCTGTCCAAGGAGGCTACTGAGGACGACACTGTCCTATGGTCCTAGGACTTTCTGAAACATTCTTCTGAGGAGGACTTTGGGATCACTCCCACTATTGGATAAGTGGTAGGTTTGAGGTAAAGCAGATGGTGAATTTGGTGAACTCCAGAAGCAAGAATTGTGAAAGAGGGTGTCAAGGATAATCATTTAGGGCCATCCACAGGAACCCAGTGGTCCAAGGATGGCCTAGAGACAATGAGCAGAAAGATACAACCTGCCTATCATTCATCCCAGAAGATCCACATCCCCATCCTTACACACACACTCCAAAATTTCTCTGCTGTCGAGTTACATGCTGGCCCTTGAAATATTTTAATTGGCTAATAAGTTGATAAAAATAATTAAATAACAAAATTATTAATTAATAATTAAATCAAGTAATTTAAATAATTAATAGAATAGCCAATTAATATGTATTCAATGTGAGTGTGAGCACATGGTTACAGCTCACAGGACAGGTTCTGGGAGTTTGAGTCTCCTTCCAGGTTATAGAGGACCCCAGACTGACCAGATTGTGACTTTCAGTTCTGACCTCCACTCCCCGCCCCCCCCCCCAATCTCCCCATAGGAGTACTGTGAGCTTAGATATGTTCCTCCACATCCAAATTTTTAAAACGTGTCTTCTGGAGTTTGCGATCAACTGCCAAGTTTGCTCTTCCAGCACTATACATTCACATCGTGGTCCAAGAGACATTATGCAAGGTACAAAACCAGGTCCTGTTGTTTTGACTATGTCATATCTTTGCGCCTCGGCACCATATCCCTTCTTTCCCTTCCTTTATTTTTGTGGAACTTGGCATAGAATCTAGGGACAGTCTGATGCTTGGCAAACAAGCTTTACCATACACCTCCAGCCCTCTTTCTTATTTTTAGAGAATTTTTCTTCTCTGAATTAGAAAAAAAAAAATCTCCATGCACTTCTCCAGTGCAACCAGAAGATGGCAGCAAAGGAGCGGCTTAGCGAAGCCATGGACGCTAGGCTCACGCTGGCCGCAACTGCTCTTCGCTCTTTCCAATGGGAAGAACCCAGAAGCAGTTCAGGTAGAGTGCGGTTGCCGGTCCTGTTTTGACCCGAAGGCCGAAGGCGAATGTGCCTGAAGAAATCGAGAAGCGCCAGGAGGGTGTCGCTCCCACTCAAGCCATCTCCCAAGCGGTCCCGTTTAAGGACAGAGCAAAGGCCCTCTATCCTCAGCATCCAGAGTGGCAGACACCTACTCTTTATGACCTGCCTGCCTTCAAGAAAATCCTGGGGGCAGGCTCGGAGTGGAATAGAGGTTGGTGTGGAATTTGTCTTGAGGGACAGAAATGGGGCCGTCTCGTGGGCAGGCTGTAGTCTCTTGAGTCAAGCGAGGCAGCTTCAGATTTCATGGATGTTTTTGTTTTTGTTTTTAAATACATCTTGTGACTGAGGCAGGACACAGCTGGGCTCTCTGAGCCCGAGTTTACTCGTGGGGTAGTGGAGAGGCTTTCCTCGGAAGGAAATAAAGAAAAATGGCCGATGTTCCCTTTGTTTCTTGATTCACAGTGGCTAAGGCGTTTCTGTAGGTGGTCGTGGATTTTTTTCAAGTAGATTATTTTTTAGATGAAAAGTCAAAAATAAATAAATAAAAAGACACAGTAGGGGAGAAAGGTAGAAAACACGCCCAGGCCAGTCTCTGCCTTCCTAATTAGGTATAAGTGGGGTGGGGGGTGGGGGGTCCTGGGTAGGGAGGTGGGGGTGGGAGGAGTGGTGGTGGTGGTGGTGGTGGTGGTCATCTTCGCTCTGACTTTTGTACAGGTATTCCCCCAGGCCCCAGAGTAACCTTCCTCCAACATCCACACAGGTATTTCCCAAAAGCCAACCCCCTGCTACACCCCCCCCCCACCTTATGGATGTCTTAGTGGAGAAAGTTTGGGGTCCCAGAACTCTGATGAGTCTGACCCAAGAGTATAGAGATTTGGTGGGGGAGAGGGGCCCACCTGGGGTACAGGAGGAGAGGCTTTCCCAAACAATATACCAACAAATAGAAAACTTGAATGTCCTGGGGAGTAGGGGGGGTGAGTTGAAGCGGAGAAAACCTGGCTACACCCTAACCTTGGCACTGTAGCAAGCATTGAAGCCACATATCCTTCCCCTACTCCCATCCCAAGCTGGGACCCCAGGAATATCCCCACAAGAAGGCCTCCCCTGCAGTGTCCTATACCCTCCACTCTAGCTTCTAGTGAGAAGTAATTTTGTTTTATGAAAAGTAGTTGCTTTTTATTGCCAGGGATAGCCTAGAGAGGGGTGACCCTCCCAACAGGAAATTAACAGAGAACTCATGGGGGGGAGGAGTGATAATGGTTGCTCATAATCATTTGGCTGATAAGTTAATATAACTGATTAATCAACTAATTATACAGTGCCTGAACACACCTACTTCCTCAGCCTTCCATTCAAAATAAGTAGGCATTCCAGGTGGAAATGGAGGGGGGGAGGGTAAAGTTAAATTTAACTTAGGCAAAAACAGGGCTGAAGGCATCATCTTCTGTGTCTCCTCTCCAAATGTCCCCCAGCTTCATTGGTTATTGTCCCCTGAGCAGCGAGTGAGTAGGTCCTTGGTTAGGTTCACACATCTCCGAGAACCTGAACGTCTACTGCCCTTCCAGAAGGCTATGCACATCTGTAAAATACATTTTGTGTGTAATTTCAGGGGCCCCTCAAAGGCATAAGCCCTATAGAATAGCCGGTGAGCTCAGTGCAGCTGGCCTTGGGGTGGGGCGGGGGGAAACAGGCTGGGTGGGGATGATAGGGGGATTGCTTTTCCTGTGTGGTGGCTCCTGAGTTGTTTGGACAAAGCATTGGCCTTCCAAGCCTGCTCTCCCCAAGGCTCCCTGTCAGGTTGGGAGGACTGGGGGGCGGGGAGGGGAGCTAGAGCTACCCTGCCATGATGAAGAACTCCTCTTCCAGGCACAGAGATTAAAAAAAAAAAATCATCCAAGATGCCATTGCTGGGGCTGAGATAAAAGATGGTCCACAAAGGCGACCAGAAGGAAGGTCTCCCCAAGTGTCAGTTTGGTGTCTGTAGTGTCCTTGACACTTGGAGACTTTGGAGAGGCCAGAAAAAATGACAGTGTGAAAGAGCACAAGCGGAGCTGGAGAGATGGCTCAGCGGTTAGGAGCACTGACTGCTCTTCCAGAGATCCTGAGTTCAATTCCCAGCAACCACATGGTGGCTCACAACCATCTGTAATGGGATCTGATGCCCTCTTCTGGGGTGTCTGAAGACAGCTACAGTGTACTTACATATAATAAATAAATAAAATAAATAAATAAAATAAGAAAGAGACAGACAGACACACACACACACACACACAGAGAGAGACAGACAGACAGACAGACAGACTACAATCCAGGGTTGCCTCTGGAGCCCTGGGCAGGACAAGCCACTTCTGGGGACCAGACAACTCAGGCAATCCGAAACCAGAGCCCAGGTCATTAGCAGGAAACCGAAGTGCTGGGGGATCGAATTTCTAAAGTGCCAACACTGGGCTGCCTGGGAACCTAGCACTGGTGTGCCTGGTGGCAGGGGCGTGTGGAAAACCAGATGGCACCATCAATACTGTGTTCCAAGGATCCTTTCCAGTCGCCTAGTTTTGTCTCCTATTCCTGAGGCTTAGACCAAAGCTGGGAGACCCATACAAAAAGTCTTCAGTTTAGGTCCTCAGGCAAGCAATCTGTTTAACAGGGTTAGCCAAAACGCGGCAGGACCTGAGTTTGGGAATGTGTGTGGCCTATGGTTGCCCAGGGGCTGGTCCTCTGCCCATGATCTCTGGCTTCTCAGAAGAACCCTGGCCTCCACTCCCTATCCATCACTTGCAATCAAAGTCACATCGATGCCAATAGAGGACCTGAAAAAAAAAACTGCATTTGCAGAGGTTTCTAGAAACAGAATGGGATGAACTAGTAAAAAGTGTAAACGCGGGTCTTCCCAGAATCCTCACCTGCAGCGTCAGTCCAGCTCCTAGGCCTTTGCTCCTGGCTAAAGAGAACAATTGTAGACCCCGGGGATTCTAAGGGGATCTGAGGCTGGGAGCCTGGGACGCTGGATGAGCTTCCTCCCTGACCTGGCCGAAAGCGGAAGCCCGATTGTAAACCCTGAGCCTGCTCGGTTAACCACTCTAGTATTTGATTGAGGATGAATTCATTCCTTCCACCTGGTTTCTTAGGACCTCGCTTCAAAATCTTCACCTGGAGAGAAGTAGGCATTCCAAATCAAAGCCTTACTTTAACGCTGGCTGTGCCACGGATCCACACCAAAAATTACAACCCTGCCCTCTGAAAGCGACCAATCCCAAGCGTACCCACGATTTCTCAGTATCCGGGACTGCAGGTAGGGACACCTGAGTTAGGAATAAAGATTGTGTTCCGGTTCCCCGCCACCTACCCGAGCTCAGGTTAACGACTTAATCCGTCTGCGCCTGTATCAGGCTTTGTACCACAGGGCCTGAAAATCGAACGCCCTTTACAGGGTTAATTGTGCGAGTGACTGAGGTCACTTCGTGGGTGCTTTCCTCCAAGTGCGCCGGGCCAGAGCGCGCGCACGTCCCCCTTGCAATGCCATCAATTTCTATCGTGGTTATTCTATGTGCTTTGAACACCCACATCTGCAACATATATTTCTTGATTATACGCATCTTGATTATAAAACAACCGAGTGCTTTTTACATCCGGAACTGTCTTGCGAATGAAACTCCTAAATCCAAATTGGAAGGGACGTCCGCAGATGGAGCACACACAATAACACGCAAACACACACATGCCTTTCTAACACCTGCGGGCCCCTGGTCTCAGAGTACCACCACCCCACCGCTCCTTGTAGGTACCGACTTCTATGGCTTCATATAGACGATGTTAGGCCACTCCTGGGGGTTGGGGGGGGCACACAAATACTCCCCATAGCTATTTTCTTGGCTGGTTGCCAAGAGGCCAAATTTAGAAACCAGCGAAGCAGAAAGTGTACTGGCGGCAAGGTTACAAGCGTCTTGTAGAGCCTCAAGGAGCCTGTCTGTTGGCTTAGGGGAAAGGTCAGATCTCTGGTTTTCCTCGAATGGAATTTTTTGAAAGGCCTCTACCTACTTCGAAACTTTCACCCACGTATATAGGTGGATCTCAGGTTCAGAGACAGACTCTGTTGTAAGCCTACACACGGTACACCCATCATCAGTTACTTCAGGACAACCTAGACCTGGGGGAAGGGGACTGACTACAGGGTCGCGACCCCTGCCTGTGCCCAAGCACGCCCTTCGGGCCCCTACAATTAGCGCCAGGAGGTCAGGAAGAACCCGGACGCCTCTACCCGCAGCTCTAAAGCCCAGCATAGGTGACCTCAGCCCCTCCCCGTCCAGTCTCAGACGCCAGCGCAGCCTGGAGCCGATCTTTCCCACGGGCCGGTCGGTGGGGCGGGCGCCGGAGGGTTCTGGCCAGTACCCGCATTCATGACCTTATACCCACGGATCTCCAAGTCACTCCAGCCCTGCAGGTCCCAGCATTGCGGGAATGGGGTTCGCAAGCGGTCCTGGTGGTTGCAACAACTCTGGCCTTCCTTTGTCCCTGTAGACGCGACCAGGAGAAAAATAAGAAAACTCCCAAACTTGGAGTTAACACAGCACAACAACAACAACAAAAAATCTCGACAAAACGAACTTGGTCTGAGTAGGGTCTACGTGGGCAGATTTCGGGGGGTGGGGTGGGGGTGGGGGTGTTTCCTTTTATCCGCTACTCCTTCATCCAGGTTACCTGTATCTCCACATTTCCCCACAGAAAGAATAAGGAATTACAGCCTCCTCCATGACTTTCCAAAAATCCCTTGGAAATCTCATCTGAGGCCCACATAGGGATCCATGAAAGGCTTGGCTCTTCTTCTGATGGGTGAGGTGGGGGTGGGGCGGGGTGCCTTTGGGGAGGGTAAGTCAGACTGGGGGGGTGGGGCGACGAGAAAGGGGCGCAGAGGTGAAGACCCCACGTTCCAGAATCCTGAAGACTCTGGGGTGTCCAGCCAGACGCAGCTAGGCAGGGCGCATTCGTGGGTCAGACAGACAGGTGGCACTCGAAGCCAGGGAGAAAAAAAAAAGGAAAGAAAAAAAAAAAACAAAACCCAGGCGCCGGCCCCGAGTGGCCTCGGCAGCCGCCGCCACCACCACCATAAAGCCCGCGGCGAGATTGCGACCGGCGCCAGGTGAGTAATAGGCACAGAAATCCAGAGAGATTGCGAGCGGGTCACCCCCGGTCCATCAGCGCCACAAGAGTTACACATTAACAGCACTATATATAAATAAGATACAGCGGAGATTAGAAGGGAAGAGGAAAGAAAAGAAGAGAGTCCTAGGAGGGGCCCGGGGACAGGTTTGGGCACTGTCCCCAAATTTGGGGGATGGAGGAGGAAAGAGGGGAGAAAATCCGACTGAGAAAGCCAAGCGAGTTCGATTTGATTTGGTTTGGTTTCTGCCTTCTCCGCAGTTGAAACCGAGCTATTTTCTCCCCAATTTGGGAGCTCGCGCAGCCGTAGGCCTTGAGCCAACTACCACCTTCCCAGGGCGGACTGTGAAGAGTTTTGATCCCGGAGAGGATCGGCCTCTCCAGTCCCCTCTCTCTCTCTCTCTGGTTGTTTTCTCCTCCTCCCTAGACAGCTGGGAAGAAGCAGTGGGGGTCCCCACGTGCCTGGGCTAGAAAAGGGGGCCTTGCCCACCCCTCCAAGGTCTAGCGCTGGATCCTCTTCCAAACACAGGAGAGGAGGGGAGGGGAGGGGAGGAGCCCCCTCCTGACTCGCCATTCAAGAGGCCTGAAGGTGACAGGGACGTAGGGCCAGGCTGGCGGGCTCCGGGGTGGGGGTTGGGGGCAAGTCAGCCGCCAGGCAGGCTCCGGCTGGGTCTTTGAGTCAAGGCCCCCAGGGCAAGAAAGTCCTAAGGGCTAACTTCAGAGTACGTTCCCTCGCCACCCCCTCCAACACACACACACACGCGCGCGCGCGCGCCACCCCGAGAGGATCCTGGAGGGTGAGGAGATTGAAAAACTGACAGAGCCTTCACTGATTTCACTGATATATATATATATATATATGAATGAAAGATTCAAAGATAAATTGAACTTCAAAAAGATAACTTGCCTACTTGCCCTAACTGACTCGGGATTGCATAGGGGACGAGATGGCAGCTTGGGGGGGGGGGGAGCTTTTGCCTTGGAGATTCCATGTGGAGTCCCAAAGTATCTTGCCTCTCATGGCCAAACTAAGTGTGCTAACTGTGGATCACCTCCTTGGCCTTACCACAGCCCTGACTGTCCATGGGTAAGGGAGTCTGCTTAGCTTTTTCCTGTGCTAGGTTCTGTGGTCGTCTGGGGACTTTATTTATTTTGTTTCGTGATCCATGTCAGAAAAGGGAAAAACGAATTAAAAGCGAAAACCCTTCTTAGCTCTTTATTTCCTGTCGGATTTCTGTGAGGGGGAAAAGCCGACTTTGAACACAAGGTAAAATCTTCTCCCATTAAAACTGAAATATATGAAGTTCCTCTTTACGAAACCTAATCAGATCCTTTTTCCTTTCCCGTTCTGCTCCCTAAATTAAAGGGAAAATATTTTCAAATCAATGTGGGCCCCCTTCGCCCGAGTAAGGGGCTTGTTTTCAGCCTTTTAACTTGAGTGACATCTCATTTTAGGTTGCTGGGAGGAGTGGAGGTGGTCTTAATTATTATTTAAAGAGCAGAAGGGAGCTGGCAGAAGGATCATCTTCTATCCAGCTTTGAAAGACACTTTTGAAGAAATCATTAACACAACTTCAAAACTCATTTCAATAAAAATTTATTGAAATTTCAGTGATGTTTTTAAAGAGGGGGAGAATTACAGAAAACTCATCAAGGACTAAACACAAAATACGCCTTCTTGGGGTTTTTTTTTTTGTTTTGTTTTGCTTGTTTGTTTTTGTTTTTTTTTAATTTTTTGTTTTGTTTTGCCTTTCATGGTCATTTGAGTCAGAGTCCCTCTTCCATACACCAATCCAAAACACCATCAAGATGAACAATGAAAACCTCACATGGGTTAGAAGATACCAGAGTCTATGAAAAATTAGGAAGGCAACATGGTGGCCTCAGAATGGCCAGCCCCCACAACAATCTCAACCCCTCGGGGGTGTCAAGTGTTTAGGGAATTTCAAGTGGAGCCTGGAAGGGCCACTAGCTCCCCAATTTTGGTGAAAATAGGAAAAAGTACTCCTGACCCTACCCCCTCCATCAGCTCTTGGACATTAAAAAAAAAAAAAAAACCCAAACTTTGCAGCCAATTCTACTTGAAAGCACGGAGATATTGTATATAGAAGCTTATGCTTGTTAGTGTGGATTAGCCATCTCCTGACCTGGAAATAAAACCCAAAAGGCAAAACAAGAATAAACCCTGACAGACACGCTCCTATTTACATCCAGCTATGTACAATTCAATAAATTAAAGTTTAACTTTCTGAGCAGTCATATTCCACCTATTTACAAGAGATATCAAATAATTACATAAATACTTTGTCCAATAGTCGTGTTTCCTCTTTATTATTTCTTTTAAAACCTTGTTATTGCATATACAGTTAAAAGAACTAATGGTCCAACAGGCACACGAAGCCCTCTACAGCGCTTAGATAAAATAAACTCGGTTGGTTTCACGCCCGTAGCTCCCCCTTTTCACCCCACTTCCTCCCGATTGCCGACTTGAGCAAGGTTGAGGATAATGGGACTTCCGTTGTTTTTCCGTAAAAGGAAAAAAAAGCCAAAATAAAACCCAGAAAACTGTAACATGCAAAAAAGAAGCCAGCATCGGCTCTTAAAACATCACAATATTTAAAAAAAAAAAACACAGGATTCCTTTAATATAGACTGGGGCAAGGATTAGGCCCCTCCTCTCTCTGCCCCAACGAAGGTACTCAGCAATTGGTGAGTTTCAGTCTTCATAGACAGTTCCATGGGACTTCATTCCCCTGCCCCATATTGGTTTTGTTAGTTTGTTTGGGGGGCGGAGGGGAGGAAATATTTCCACTGGACACATGAAGGGGAAAAAGAGGAAAAGATGCAGGTGAAGTCTCTCAAAGACCCGCGCTCCTGGCCGGCCTGGCTACCTTGTTCTTCAGTCCCAACTTCCACACCAGCCTGAAGTCGCTCTAGACAGAGACACAAAAGCCTGTTTGCCCCCCCTCTCAGCCCCGCGGTTCAATACAACAGCAGCCTAGTTACACAGCCCAAGAAGGCAGGGCCTGTGGGTCTCTAGCACGCTCTCTGGAAGGATTGAAGTACTCCTTCCCGGACAAAACTGAAAGGGATGGGGGTCACCCCATGTGGAAGGCCCGTGGTTTATTTTACATCTAACAAAGTGCACTGGCAGATTTGACCAAACTGGAATGGAGAGACCTTTGTGGGGGGCATTTTTTTTAAGGGGACCCGCTGCAGGACCTATCTGGCTTGGCTTCCAAGCCACTGACCAGCCGCTGGATGCTCTGCAGTTCGCTGGTAGCCGCCTCCTTCTCGGAGCAGAGTTTGGGTGACAATGACACTGAGCCGGAGGACAGCGTGGATGAGCGGCTGTTCAGTTCCGACCCCGAGTCCACAGCCACCGAGGCTGGGCTGGCTGCCAGGGCGGTCGCTTTGCCGTCTAGGGGCCCCGCAGCGGAAGCCATGGATGGTAATGCAGTGGCCAGCAAGCTGCTGCTATCAGGCACCGGAACGGGGATGGAATACGGGCTGTAACGCAGCCTGGGGCGCATGCTGTTCAAATTGAGGAACGGGTGGCGGTGCATGGAGCTGGAGGCAGCCGCGGAGGAGGCGGCGGCAGCTGCAGCCATGTATGTGTAGGGGTAAGGAAACAGGCTCCCGAAAGGCGACATGGCCAAGCCCTGTAGAAGAGAGAGAAGAAACAGTCAGTTGTGGGGAACCCCTCTCCTCCACCTCCAGCTATCTGGGGCAAACCACCTGTTTTGGAGGAGTTGAGTGACAATACTTTCCCTAGGTTGCAATGCTAAACCAAGGGGTTAATAGACTGGAGAGTTCGTGGCTATTAAATCTTCCACAGTATGTCATCCATGGTGCCTGACCCTCGGGGCTATTAACAAGTTCCCAGGAGGGCGAGCAGCTGCACCCGCTGAGTGGCCTCAGAGAGGGCTTCTACCAAAGAGGCTAGAATTAAACTCTGGTGCACACAGTATCATAATATCTTCCATTTTCTCCTCTAGATCTTTCTCAGGGAAGAAAAAAAAATAAGAATGATGTGAAATTGGGTGGGTGGGTGGAGTAAAAAGGTATTAATTATTAAGATAGCAAGTGCCCAGCTAGTTTCCAGGCGGGAGACTGAGGCATGCGGGGGGTGGGGGCAGGAAGGCAGAAACGAAGCAGAATTTGAATGCCAGAGCCCTGGGTGTGTCCTTTACCTGGAGTTGCCACTAGACTAGTCTGTTCTGGCCGCCCGTCCTCCACCTGTCACCTATCAGTCTTAGAGGGCGGGGCAGTGTAGTGAGGTAGGGTAGGTGGTAAGCTTGAGGCTAGCCCTTTTCTCGGCTCCATCCTCCTGCAATGGGGAGGACCGTGTATGTGCCTTTTGGCTCAGGCAAGGGAGACGAATATGCTCAGACAAAACAAAAGGTCGGAGTAGGCCGAAAAAAAAAATCCCAGAGAGGCTTCCCACTGGGTTCAGAGCCTTCTCTGGAGCCCTTTCCGCGCACAGGCACAGCTGTCTGAACCACACACACACTCACGCTTGCCAGCCCCTCCCTTCTTTGACATTTCCCACGTGTGCGCAACCCATTAACCCTTTGGAGATAGGCTGGGCTGTTTGAGAGAGGGGTGGAGGAGAAAGACTTTGAACTAGGGAGAAGGCTTGCTCACTCCAGACCAAATTCTCACCCAGGGAATCAGTGACTTCCCCTCCCCACACCTCAGGCCTCTCCTGGGGGAGTAGTGGCTATGTATGAGCCTCCAGAGAAAGAAGTTGGCTGGAAGAAGAAACCAAAAGAGGTCAGACAAGGCTCTGCTCCACCAAGGGACCAGCTGGGTGACCTTAGCCAAAGGATTCAACCTCTCTGGGCCAGAGATGATACATCAAATGAGCCAAACTTGTCACAAAGCTAATACTGTGGAGCTAAGCTATTTACAGCCTAACGTACAGGAAGCAATTTTTGAAGGAGCTGAGGGAGGGGGTCACGATGTCTCAATGAGATAGTTGCTACACCCCGCTGAGAGTCAATAAAATATTCTAATAGTTACTAGCCTGGGTTACTAGCTAAAGCTCCTAGGCAAGGGACTGGGACTGAAGCTGGTTTGAACCGGTGATGGGCGGGCATGGGCCGGCCCGGCAGGCAGGAAGCAATACCTGGGAGGCCAGAACGTGTTGTTGGAGGTGGAAGGGCAGGGTGGCAGCCGACGCCCCGGACAGTCCCTGCGCTGCGGCAGCCGAGGCCATGGCTGTGGAATCCAGGCCTGAGACGCCGGTGGATGCCCCGGATACTGTGGCCAGCAGGGGCCCCATGCCTGCAGCCATACTGGAGAAGGCGCCGCCCATGGCAAACTGGCCGGGGTGCAGGAAGAGAGGGTGCCCGTTGAAGAACTGCTGGCCGGCTAGGCCTGGGGCGAAACCCAATCCCGGGAGGGGCCCCTGCGCTAGGTGCGCGGTGGCGTCCGTCTGAACTGACAGTGGAGCGAAGGCGTCCTTGGCAGGCATCGCGCGCGCCTCATCCACCTTGGTGGCGACTGGACCCTCGCGCCCGGGACTCCTGCGCTCATCCGCTCCAGGAACGCGCGTGCTGGACGAGATGGTGGCCGGGCTGTGGCGCGAGTCTGGCGATGCCTTGTCCAGACGCGCGGTGTCGCGGGCCCGGCTGGGTTCCGCGGGGAACAGCTGCGCCCTGGTGGCCGGGCTGCCCTTGTCGCGGCCTGGTTCCTCGGCTGTGGTGGTGGAAATCTTGGCCGCGTCGCAGACCTCGGGGCCGTGCTCCTCCTTGCTTTCAGCTTCGGCATCACTCTCCGCTTCGCTGGGACACAGATCTTGGGGAGGAGAGGAAAAGGCCAGGGGAAACGATGGTCAATCTCCTTTCAGAGTTTAAACCCCACCCCCCAGCCCGGCGCAGTGGAACAATGGCTGGCTTGCTAACACACTGGGGAATGTGAGACAGAGGGACAGCCTGGACTACAAAGTGAAAGTATCTCAAGAACAAGACTCTTCATTGGGCAGTTTATTGGCTGTGTAATCCCACCTCTACCACTCCCAGCCTTCATTTTCCCAGTCTGTAAAATGGGATGATAATGGTGATGATATAACTACCTTTACACTTTCAGAAGAATCACAAGTGTCCAACCTCCGCCAGCCAGGCCCCCAACTGGCAGCTTTTCTCATTGTAATGATTCTACTTTAAAACAAAACAAAACCAGAGAGACCAGCGAGGAGCCAAAGCTTTCTCTAGCATCTCTCTATTGGATTGCAAATTCGCTTTATTTTTTTTTTTAAGTACGAAAACCCGTGACCTCAAAACTCCGCAGGAGTACATTCCGGTTACCTTCAAAATCTTTGGCTCCAGGAGTGACAAAGAGGTCGGGAGCTTCCACAAATTTGTGATTAATTTGGGAAGGATTTGTTTGGAATGAATTCTGGCACCTGAATGGGCATGGATAGAAACTAACGCCCTTCCTAGGAGCCTTCTGTGTGTGCCTCAGTTCCTACAAAGATTCCTGGTGGGACAATCAGATCTTTTTTATTTCTATTTTTCTCATCTCTCTTCCACCACACCCTCCTCTGTGGGTGTCCCAGACCAGGAAAAAGAAAAAGAAAATTGAACCTCACGTTATGTTAAAAGCTTAAATGGACTGAAGACTAAAACAAAAACAAAAACAAAAAAACTCTTTCCCTTTTATTTCACTTAAAAAACTGGTTTCTTCCCGTTGAGAGCCTTCTTTCTGGAGTCAAGCCGCTTTTTCTATTCCTTCCCCACCTCCCCAAAGTTGACTCCCAGGGACTTCGCCTCCTCCCTCAGGGACTGTGCCTTTTCTTCTACCACTGTCCCAGGTACCAGGTGACTGAGGACACAGGCCTTCAACAGACCCTGCACAACACATGCTCACCCAGAATTCAGCTGGAGACTGATGGATGACTGGAAAGAGGGCAGAAGGGGGAACAGAGATAGTTGGACGGACAGAAGGACAGAGAGGTGCTTCAGGCGCTTTGTAAAACTCTTGCCAAGAGGACATGGACACACACACACATACACACACACCTCCAGCCAAATAGGACTGTGTGTGTGTGTGTGTGTGTGTGTGTGTGTGCGGGGGGGGGGGTGTTCCGAGGTCTCCTAGGCTATCCCCCACTTCAAAAGACTTGTCTGCAAATTCTAGAAAAGTCCTACATCTAAAGCGAGCCTGCCCCTGGTTCAGGCCCTTCCTTCAGTAAGGCTCACAGCCTCAGGGCCAAGAAGCCCTAGAGTCCGGTGATGGCAGAGAAGGCCAGGCTTACCTTTGAGGTTGGATGTGCCCACAGTGGACACAGCAGGAGAGGAGGCCTGGGCAAAGCATTTGAAGGCTGCCTGTTCACTGGAGGACTCATCCGAGGTCCCCGGCTCTTTCTTGTGCCTCTCATCAAACACCCTCATGGACTGCAGGGTGAGTTGCTTTCTGTAACAGGGGGCCCCCACCCGTCGTTAGAGAATGGTACCTCTGCACCCCCTTTTTTTCCTTCCTCCCACTTTCCTGACTGGCACACACCTCACCCCAAGACCCTATGTGAACCCCTGTGACATGCTCTGACCCCAGGGTGGCTCCATGACACAGACCCCAGTATTGTTCTTGCCTGTTTAACTGGGAGGACTATGCACTAGGAAAAAATCTTGGCTTGGGGCATTTGTTTAAAACCTCAGGATAGAGGTTAGAGTTGGCTGGGGACAGTCACACACTGGCCTTACAGTAGGAAGGGTGCTGCTATGAATACCTAGCCCCCCAAACTCCTGCACTGCAGGGGTGCTAGGATGGGCAGAAAACATTACATCATACACCCAACTACCATCAGTTTCCCAACACATTAGTGGGAGCTTACATTTGTTTCGATGTTAGAAATTATTTTTGTTTTCAAGATGGTGTTTCTCAGTGGTAGCTTGGTCTGTAAGACCAACCAGGCTGGCCTTATGAACTCACAGAGATCCACCTGCCTCTGCTGGGATTAAAGGTGTACACTACCAGGCCCAGCTTAGAAATTATTTTTTTTTTTTTTTACTGTTCAGACCCAAGGGAATAAGGTTTAAAAGTTGGTACATAATATTCTTCTTTGTAGAATAAAAATCTTTGAAAAGGAACATGCATGAGCATTGTCTACAATGTCCAGCTGTTGACTTAAAGCAAAGAAAAAAAACAAAACAAAAAACAAAAACTGATGCAGAGACCCATGAAGGAGGAGGGAGGTGCCCTGGACTCCTCAAGGGGCCTTAACTCCACACTGGTACAGTCTGGGACTTAAAGTTGCAAAGACTCTTAAAAGAATTTATGAGTAGCTTGGTCCCTTCTTGGGTCTTGCTCAGGAAGAATGTCAAACTAATGATTAATAGGTATCCCTATCATCTATTACCTCTGAGACCCTTTTCTGATCAGAACTCCAGTGTAGCCTGAGTTCCATTAAAGGCAGCAAGAAGCATAGCGAGCTCTCTACCTGGGCCTGGGCCAGGGCCACTATGGAGCTGATATCCTCCCATTCCTACCCTCCCATTCTTCTCAATCCAAGTTATCTTGTACCTCCATTTCTTTATAAGACTTCTGAGTCCAGGAAAAGTTTCCCTCAATTATTCCCTAAACTAAAAGTCATCACTCACCTTTTCTCTCTTCTGCCATTGCCAGTGTCCCGAAAACCCTTTGCAAAAGGATTGTTGTCTATTTTTAACTGAGTTATCTAGAGGAGACATACAAACAAGACAGACATTAGTTTCTAGAATGTTCTAAACATGCCCCCCTCACCCCAGCTCCTCAGTCTTCCTCTATAAATGCCCTCTATCTATAAATGCCCTCGGGGTCCCAGGGATGCTCTGTGTAAAAGTGAGGGGGAAGATGACAGCAGGGATCGAGGGAGGGGCTGAAGCGTCAAAAGAGACTGTAGCAACCTAGATGCATGTCCTGGGAGCCAAGCAAGAATTCCCACATTGAAATTATCCATAGAAACTCCTTCCCTTGGACAGTTTAGATTTAGAAGAAATGAGACTATCCCCAAAACAGCTAAGAGGCACAGTCTGTAGATCTGAGTTAGTAGGCTTCTGTTTTTTTAATACATCTTAATTAGTTATGTGTTAAAATGCCACTTCCTGCTCCTTACCAACCTCCAAACACATACATGTATAAACACACACACACACACACACACACACACACACACACCTACACCAAAACCTTTTCTGTGAATCTAATTAATTATGGGGTTTCACTATCTTGCACTAGGGTGACCCCCCCCCAGGCAAGAATGGAATTGAGGGAATTATCAGACCAAGAATTTTACAGGTTTAAAAAGGAATAGGCAATGGTAATATTTGTTTTCATTTGTCATGTCTTGTTTGTTTTTGTTTTTACCACCACCATTAGGTAGAGAAGGACCCTGAACTCTGATTTTTTTTTTTTAAGTCATAACAACTTAATTGATATAACATTCCCAGGACTTTGGGTCTAGAGGAGCCTGCATTTTTCAGATTGTTATCTTTAAAACCTCCTCCCTCGGTAGAAAAACTATATATCCTGCTACTACTAAGAGGCAGGAACCTGGGCATTGGTTCTGAGTTCGGTTATTTAATGGAGGCCGAACGGTAGGTTTTTGCATGAGGCCAGCAGAAGAGCAGGTGATGACTTATCATTCAGCCTAGCGAATGTAAGGATGAGTGTCCAGGAACCAGGGACAGTGGCCACAAGTTCAAAGTACAAGGAGTTGCCAGGTAAAGTGGACTTTCCCTGAAGTCCAGGGCTCAAGTGAAGTCCAACAGGGGTCTTCGACCCCTCCCCACCTATCCCCAATCGCCAAGCTCCTAGCTAGTGAGTCACCAATGAACATTCTTCTTTGGGCCTCTGTGTTCAGTTTCTCTGACCTTCAGGCCAGGAGAACTGCAGATTCCAGGTGTGGCCTCATCCGGGAGCCTTTCTTAATCCCTGGCTTCAGGTCCGAGGGAGAAAAACTTTAAGATCTCGTGACTGTGTCCACCTTTAAGTGGTAAGCCTCAGATAACTCAATCAACATAACTCTGTATCAGGGTGCCTGTACACACACACACACACACACACACACACACCGCCACACCAACATAAAAAGTAATAAAAACAAGTCATCTATTCAGGATTTTTGGCTATGAGAGGAGAGGCCATCTCTACCTATTCCACCCAGTTCCATCCAGATCCCAGATGCTTTTCACCTTAAACTGCAATGCTAGCTGGTTCCTTTTATCAGGAGACAAGCCCCAGGGGCCAGGCTGGGATTGGAACAACAATTTATAATACAGCAAGCATCAGATTCCCAGCTCGGAGGAATTCTGTTCCTCCCCTTCGAAAGGAATCAGGCCTCCTCTCTTCCCCCAGAACGTAGAGTCACCCAAGAAAATTCTCCGGCTCTCTGCCCAAGGCCCTGGTAAACTTTCTCAGCCCCTGATATCGAGCAAGCTTAGGGGCGGCGGCTTGTCTAGAAGCCCCGTGTGTTCCTTACCTTGTCATTCTGATAGGCAGTAACGGCGATGAATTCTGTTTCCGGAAACAGGTATGTTCGAAAAGTACTGTAAGGCAGTTTCAGGATATCGTTGGCTCTGACGATGTGGAACCGCGGCTGGTACTTATGCATAGAGTTTAGTATAGTCTGTAGAAGCAGGAAAGGAGACAAGTACATTAAAAGAGAAGGGAGAGACCTCACAGGACAAATGACATCCTCGCTTCCCCTGCCAAAGCCGACATCGTCCCCACTGGTGGGACCAAAGCCCATCTCCTTGGGTACATTTCACTCCACAGATGTTATCTTCTGGAGACTCCAAAATTGTTCCTCGGCCGAATTCCTGCCCTCCCCAAGCCCACCCTCACCGTCTACACGTTCATTAGTACCTTGAACCCTAGCCTACCTGGGTCCCAAAACTATAATTCCCCTGCCACGTTGCGTGATCGCTTGGGAAGGCCAAAGTCTTAAAAGATAGAGAAAAACATGCATTTTAATTTACAAAATGATTCAGTACTTTAAGCGCCCACTAATTGACAAGCCCAATCCACTTAAGGCCTTGAGAGGCAGAGCTCTAGAGAGGAATATTTATGCCCTAATCAAATCAAGGGTTTCAAATGCAATCCCTGTCCGCTTTAGATATTTCCGAGCCATTCACGTCTTCCTGGGCCTAATCTTTCTGCTTATTCTTCGCTTATCACTGTTTATTCTATTGAAATGTTGGGGAGGGGTAGTGAGGACAGGCAAAGGTCCCCTGGCCTGACTTTCACGGGCAACCCAAGTCTTTCCCTAAAGTCCCTAGGCACACTGGCGTACTCAGGGGAATCCTCAGGCGCTCACCAACACACACACACACACACACACACACACACACCATTACATTTTGTTTAACGCCAAAGATTTAAGCTTGTTTTTGTTCCGTCTGACTTTTCACCCAGGCCCAAATTGCTTTTAGCAAAAGAAAATACTCTCTCAAAACTGTATTCACAGCCCCTCGAAACCACACAGTCAAGGCTTTGGATGTTCAACTCTCCCAAGAAATGACATGGCTGATTTCAAAGAAACAAAATAATGTTTGTAAGCAAAACAAGCCCCGTCCACATACAAAACTTTATAAATCGATTCATAACTTTTTATTCTTAGTATTACTCGACACTTCCAGGTCCAGCACCCATCCAGGACCTTTGATAGCTATTCCGGTAAATTCTAGAATGTCAGGCTTTCTATGATCCAGGGAGCAACACCTCCCCCTCCCCAATCCACTCTGCAACTAGGTTGCAAATTTAACAAAGTTGGCTATGTGTAGCAACCAGCAGGCAGAGTTGAGTCTGGGCCCAAATTCTGAGTTTACCAGGAAGCCAGACCTCCCGGAGAGTCTTACTGATAGTCAATGAAACTTACAAATCCGTGTTTATCCGATATGTTGTTGGTGAGTTTCAGTTTGTGGAAAGTGACGACTTTGGACATCCACTGCTCCCCCGTAGCAGGACTGTCCGGGTGTATATACATTCTCTTTGGCATTTCGGGGTCTGCCTTACCGGCCACCATCCACCGAGAATTGTGAAATTTATATCGGCAGTCATCAGCAGCTATAATGTCCATCAATAAAATATACTTGGCCTTTTTATCCAGCCCAGAGCACCTCACTTTAAACGGAGGGAACATTCGCCTACAAGAGCACAGAAAAAGGGAAATACATAAATAAGACCCAGTAAATGGCTCAGAACCTCGGACTTGGCTTCCAAGTTGCTTGGCACCATCTAAAATGCTTTCTGCCGGAACCAGGGAGTCTGTAAGGCAACTACAAGCGAAATTGTTTACTTCCACGCTAACATTAAAACTGCTCAATATCTCATTTTTTTAATTCCAAGCCTCAAATCAAATTAATTACAGCAACCTCCTCTAAGAGAATCTACTATTTCTTTAAAAAAAACACTGTTTGTTTATGTGTCTTTTTAGATTGCCCTCTTATAAAGACGGATGGATTCTTGCTTAAGTTTTTTTTTTCTTCTTCTTCTTTCCTGAATGTATTTAGTTTGAAACAACTAGAAGCAGGGTTCTAAGGACCTGTGGTTAATAAGGGTTCGGATTTTCCACCGACTGGCTGATGAGAAAACGTTAAAACTTATCAAGGAAATAAATGTCCACTTAGGGACTGAGGCTGGCGAAGTGTGTGCCTGTTACAGTTGAGTTCTCAGGGCGGAGGTTGGAGACAGGCTAGCGTCCGGGCCTGGTAACCCATCCGTGATTTAAGCTATAAACCGCATTCCTCTACTCGGTAGGCCACTGCAAGACTCTGCTGTTTAATTTCACAGAAGTGCTGGCTTTCTGTACTTTTGACTTAAAAGGAAGTGCCCGGTTATGAAAACCGACTAAATGTCTTGTGGCTTGGAAAAGGATCCCATGCCAAACTTTGGCCTCAAGTAGTTTGGAAGGAGACTGAAAGTGGGGTTTTATTTTCGTGCCCTTTCAACTGGTATCATGATAAACCTCAATGCTACCTAGGTTTTTTTCTTTTTTTCTTAAATCAGTGGTTTTAAATGCTAGTCCTGGGGTCCTTAACCAGCTTGTTTCGGTCAGGCAAGGACACTAAATGTTACGTAAAGTAGTAATAATATTCAAACACAAAGACAGGGTGCATATTCTCTTGGATTCCTTGGGTCTACACACACAACCTTAATTGTAAAAAAATGCCTGCTCCGTTTCCCTGGGTTTGCAGACATGGGAGATGGCAACTGGAAAGAAACCCAAATATCCTCCCCTCTTCCCCCGATTTGATTTTCCTGTCTCACACCCACCAGGCTTAAGCCCCCCTTCAGTCCCAGAGACGAGGCTGAAGAGTGGAGAGGGGCTGAGGAATCCTCACGGGTCTCCCACTACTGTCTAAGAGGGACTTTAAGGTCTGTCCTCGGAAATAAAATCGAACAGACAAAACCAAAGAGAAATAATGATATTTCAGAATGGCTTTACAAAAGGGCTTCCTGCAACAAGGTGCTTTTCTCAAATGCTGCAGAAGTCGAATGCGGTCTCCTTCCATGGAAAACACCCTGTATTCTGTAGGGAATCCGGGATACGGGTTCCTAAGAACCATGCAGAGGGCCCGGGTAGGCTGAAACTTCCTGACCCTGGAATCTCCAATATTTGGGGGGGACAGAAAGTTTTCATTTCAAACGTTAACAGTCAGCCAGAATCTACTGTTTTAAGAGACAGACAAAAGAGATATGGAAAACTTCAGATGGCTTGGGGGGGGGGGTCCGCACAGATTACTTAACTCACCTTCCTGACTTTGTAATGACCATCTCTGTACCCCGCTTGTGAAACTGGTCCCAAAGTTCCTTGGCCTCCAGGTGCACCTTGGGGTCGTCTTCTACGTCTTCTTCGGGTTCCATGGTCTTCAGAGGCCTCAGATGTGCCTGGGGTCCCAGGGATGAGAAAGGGATGCCGGTCTCAGCAGCCCCCACTAACTGATCCATGATGGGCTTGGCCAGGGCTCCCGGCAGCGAGAGCGCCGCGGCGCCGTTGGGAGGCAGCGTTAGCGCGGGGAAGAAAGGAGGCTGGTGGCCCAGAACCGCGCTCATGGCGAAGTCCGGCGCCCGGTGAGGTAGGAACGGATGATAGGCCATGCTTGTCCCAGGGATAACCGGATCTCTCATGGAGAGGCTCATCCGCTCCAGACAGGGAACCAGTCCGCGGCTGCTGGCTTGGCTCCGCTTTTGTTGTTGCTTTTCAAAAATAATAATTAAAAAAACAATTCAACAGCGACACATAGTTTTGCTTAAAATAAAAAGAGGGACGATTTACAAATAAAGCGTTTGAAAAGGGGGGGGGGAAGTGTCTTTGCGGGGCGGGAAGAGAATGCCGCTTTTACAGAGGACAAGGCGACAGATCGGGAGACATAGCCGCTGCAGGGGCTGTCCTGGTACGTGGAGTGTGTTGGAAAAGCCGCTCCTGGAAGTCGCTTTCAGTAGGGCAAGCAGCAAACAGGGGCTCGACTGGCGCCCGAGCCCTGTGGCTTAGCTGGAAATAGACACAGCAGCCCTTTCCCGGGGTGGCTCCCCGGCTCCCACGCTCTTTGTTGCCAAAGCGCAAGGTTCTCGGAGACTTTTTTTTTCTTAACCTTTTTTTTCGACTCCTTCCCCCGCCCCCTAGCTCTTCTCTGGCTTTCTCGCAGGAGGCGTCTTAGTTGAGCTAGACTCTTGCTTTCACAAGCAGCAGAGATCAAGGCGGGGAGGAAAAGTCTCTCCTTTAAAAAAAAAAAAGCGATTTAAGCCCCTTTCCAGCGGCGCTTTCAAAACTCGAACTGCGAAGCTGGCTTCGGTTCGCGATCCTCCTTTCTGGCTCCCGGCTGCGCGCAGTGTCTGGGTGGCGATCGAATGGTGCCTGCGATCTTCTGCCTCGGGGACCTGGCTGTCTTCCTTGTGCTAAAAAAACGTGAGCGAAATCGCTTTCCTAAAAATAATAAATTAAAAAAAATCAGCGTCCGGGCACGCAGGGCGAGGGAGGATCAAGAAGACGGGTGCAAAAAAAAAAAAAATAGGAAAGAAGGAAGAGCGAGGAGTGATTGGGAGCTGGAGTAGGCGAGTAGAGGGAGGGAGAGAGAGAGTGAGAGAGAGAAAGAGAGCGAGTGAGCACCTCGCCACCCTCCTCCGCCTCTAGAATTCCCCGGGCGTCTGCTCGGCGGCTCTGGACGGTCGGGCTGCACTGTGGGCTGCGGGAGCCCGAGGCTTGTTGATTGGCTCTTTGACGCTTTCGGACCAATTGTGTGGCTGCATAGGCGTGGTTTTCACAGGTCGAGTGCTGGGGGAATAGAGCCGAGTTATAAAAAGAAGGTGTCGGAAACTGGAACGTCGCTGCGCCGCGCGGTACTACGGCCTGTCCTGCGTTTATGTCAACATGATCAGAGGGGAGGGCGGGGAGCCACCAGGGCGCCGCGCGCTCACCAAAGTCGCCTCTAGGTGGCTGATTCAGAAGAGAGTTCGCAGCAGCTTGAGAGCTCGCCCCGGCTCAGCAGCTCAGCCCACGTCTGAAAGGCCTCAGCCATCCAAGCCCCGGGATCCGGGGAGGAGGCTGGGCCAGGGAGGAAGGGGGAGGGAGCGAGGGCGGGAGTCAGGCAGCTTGCCCGGCTTCCGAGGCGCCGGGCAGGGGCGCTCGCCTCTCGCGCGCTCCGAGGGCTACAGCTCAAGCCCACGGCCGCTTCTCTTGTGCAGATCTGCAGCTTCTTCCCTTTCCCGGGCCCCGGGCTAGTCGAGCTGGCCGCCGAGCCTCCCTTTCGGCCAATGAGCCTTAACAAAAGCTCCAGGCTCGCGCAGCTCCGGAGCCCCACGTGGAGCCGCCTCTGAGTCAAGTCCTCTAGCTTGTGCGCCTCGGTGCTTTCGGCTTCCCGAGCCACTAGCGCAGGGGATCCCACAAATCTTTCTCCCCGCTGTGTGCTCCCCACCCGCAGCCACGCGCAGAGACCCAAATGCCTCCTGGGTTTCTGTGCCCGAACGCGTGCCGACACACTTGAGACCCAGCCCCACGCGGAAAAACACACGCAAATACGTACAAGGCCTGCGCGCCTGGCCCAGTCTACGCTCGCTCGGCGTTGTGGATTCCTTTCTTTTTAAAAATGTATTTACTGACCCTTTTGAACCCAGTTTCTCTTCCATTCGGATGCGGACACCGGTGTTCCACCCGGATGGGGTGGGTGTAGAGAGAACTAAGCCGCTGAAGCAAGTGAGCTCCCGGACTGTGGGCCTGTCTCCTCCAAGCCTCTGCCCTCAACCTCCGGGCCAGCTCGGTGGGGACCTGCGGCTCTGAGCTGGGAGAGCTGGTTGGGGGAGGTGCACCAGCCTCGTATCTTCCCCAGGCACCACACTTATCTCTGGGTGCCTCCGTTCGTTCTCTAACCCGGTGTGTGTGTGTGGCGGGGGGAGACTTGTAGTGACAGACGTCGGGGACCTTTGAAACGCACCCTCTAACCCGAGATGTCGGGAGGCTTCGGTCCCCGCTCATCCTAGGGTGGGGAGGAAGGCCAACTGACTGATCAGACTTTGGTTGTTTGACCCTGTAGGACTCCCCCTAACCCCCTGCAAACCTGCAGTCCTTATTCGTGGGTAGAGGTGAGCTGGAAGCATTCCAGTTTAAATAGAGGGCAAACTTAGCAGAATTTTTAGTTTTCCTGGGACAAGACCTTTGCTTGAAAAGGGAACAGAAAAGGGGCTGGTTTCCGGGCCTCGAGATTAAGCTTGAATGTTTCCGTGTGGACCATTTGCGCCTAGATTTTTCCCTTGAGAACCTCACCGAACTCTTCGCCTAGGACAAATTTTCCAACTGCAGGTCCAAACTAACAGCTACTGGGTGAATAGGCAATTCCCCCTCCCGGATAGGAAAGGACATTCGAGGCCACGAGCTTTTCCAGTCTTACATGTTTTGATGTACAAGGTGAAGAGCGTTTGACGCCAGCCCTGAGCTTTCCCTGGTGCGGCCAATGAGAACAGTCATTCTCTGAACTTGGTGTGACCCGCCATCCCTTTCTTTCCCCTTCTCTGACTTCGTGTGTTCACGGTTGAGAAGGGAGAAAGACGGAGAGAAACGGAACAGGGGGTGGTACCCAGGGCAGTGGCTCACAATACCCCTTTTCCCTGGGTCCCTTGTTCCAGATTGCCGAGAGTGCAAGAGGCCAGGCCTGGACCCTCTCAGCAAGGGCCACCGGGGTCAGCGCAGATTCTCTGCAGGCAGAAGACTCCCCCTCCCCCTCCTTTCCTAGCCACTTTAGCCAGAGTAGCCCTAGAACTCACATCGGCTTTACCAGCATTGGCCAATTAATATCTGCGCTCCCGCGTGGAGTGCAGAAAAGCATTGTGCAACTGCAGTGTGTTTGACCCCTTGGTCACCCACGCGGTGCCCTGAGGGTCCGCAGGCTAGCCAGAGAGACCTTGGCAACCGGTACCCAGCGTTCTGGCCTCAGGGGTCTGCTCTGCAAACGCGAGGCGAGCTCGCTGACTTGGCGTGCAACTATCTGGCCTTGCTTTTTTGGTTCCAGCGTTGGAGCCGGAGCAATTTCTGACCCTCCCATCACCCCCACACACAAACACCCTTCAGTTGCCTACTTTTGACTGTAGCTCTATCTTAACCCTGGGGTCACCCCAGTTTGCCACTCCTGGCTTCCACCCCTCACTCCACTGCGCCAGGGAAGGAGGGGGCTGGGGTGTGGAGGAAAGTTTGCGGGATTCAGGATAGAAAATGTCTACATGTTGCTAATGGTCTACAAACTTCCGCCAATTACGACTGACCTCCCAGACGCTGCCCCTGGAGGCTCGTGTTCTGCAAGGGAGGCTGCAGCGAAGCTAGGATCAAAAGCGGGAAGGTGCGAACTCTTCTTCGTCGTTGCGTGCCCGCCGCGCCCCCCTCCTGGTGGGTGATAAACCCACTCTGGCGCCGGCCTTGTGCTGGGTGATTAATTTGCGAACAAACAAAAGGGGCCTGGTGGCCACTGCATTAGGGTTAAACATTGGCCAGAGTCTTCCTTAGGCTTGTGACAGGCCTGGCCTCCTGGAGAAGCCACAAGGTTAGCGCGCCTCGAGCCCCCTCGGGAGCTTCCAGCTGCTGACCCTCGGTGTAGACCTGGTTCTGTTTCTAGACTCCTTGGTTGAATTTAGCCAGTCTTCCCAACAAAATCGGGAACTGGGTTAAAGATGGGAATCCAGTGTCCCTAGTAAAAATATTCTCTGGCTTTTTGCGGTAGGATTTTCCAGTCCCACTATAGGGCCTGGGATTTTGAAGAAAATAAAAACACTCTAATGCCGGCAGCTTCTGAGGCAAAGGAGGAGATATGGGGCTTCAAAAGTGGGAGTGGGGATGAGAAAGGGTTTACACACCTCAGCCAACTGTCCCAGCAGGCATCGGCAAGCCAGAGAAATGGGAAGGCGCCTCTGCAATATTCCATTTTCCCGATGGCACCTCCTGCCTCACACTTTAAAGGGGACAGACACACTGACCTTTTGTGACCGAATGGTGTTTATCTGAAATTTAAGAGAGAGGGAAGGGGGGGGAGGGAGGGAAAGGATGGGGTGTGTAAGCAGGGTTGGCTAGGTTACTGCTCTAGAAATTCCCTTTGCTTGTGTGAGGTCTGGCTGGACTCCTTGAGACGCGAGCTGTTACACTGTTACACTCTTACGCCCTCTTAAACCTTCGCTCCCGTTCACCACACAGCTTTATTCAGTCCGAGGTGGCTCTCTATCAGATATCTTGATGACTGAAGGGCATGGAATTTCTCCTGGGGGTCTGGGGCCTGATGATAAATTTGGGAGAAGTTGAGACATTAACTTTTCCATGGAAGAAGTTCTTGGTAGCCTGGCAGGGCAGAAATGGCTCTTTGAGGCCCGACGTCCTGGTTGATTTGATCCTAGGATTCCAGTCCCTTTGACACTGGTGTACTTTGAAACTGCCTACAGCCGAGTATAGGATCCTCATTCTCCTTTCCTGTTCTCTGGTGGGAAGCAGGATTTCTTTATTGTTGGTCCAGCCTGGCCTCTCTCTGGACACCTAGTGTACCTTAACACTTCAGGTGTCCTTCCAGCCAACACAACCCATGGGAGAGCTCCTGTCTACTTTGGTTCCCCCCACCTCCCTCCCCTTCTCCCCCCCCCTCATGTGCAC
The DNA here is from genome assembly GCA_036184795.1 of Tokudaia tokunoshimensis. Classification (NCBI taxonomy): domain Eukaryota; kingdom Metazoa; phylum Chordata; class Mammalia; order Rodentia; family Muridae; genus Tokudaia; species Tokudaia tokunoshimensis. The sequence goes on along the minus strand of BTHU01000006.1, from coordinate 9,834,698 downwards.
ATTAGGCTTCCACCATCTTAGACAGAACCCAAAGTCTGGAATCTCCCTTACCTCCTGTTCCCCAAACTTTGCTGGGAGAGCTTGATTCTCCCTGGGCTACTGGTTTGGTCCTTTGAGGAAGGGTTAGCTAGCATCCTTGAAGAAAAGTTGCCTTGTACAAGCACAAACCTTTGTGCTGGATAACAGGGCAGAGAATAGCGCCTCTTTCCTTTCCCTCCCTCTAGCCTTCCCCCCTATTCTATTTTCTTCCTTCCTTCCTTCCTTCCTTCCTTCCTTCCTTCCTCCTTTCCTCCCCTCCCTTATCTCCATGTCTCTGTTCCTGTCCAAAAAGTGTTCTCTGAACGCACAGTGTAAGCCTTCTCTCGTTTTCCTCTTGTGCCTTTGTGGTTTTTAGTTGTTGATTTGTCATCTGTCTGTTTTCCCTAGATGTCTTGGCTCTTTCTAAATCCCCTCCCCATCGTTGTGACTCATTCCCCCCCACACACACACACTTTTCCAGTAACTTAGACAGACTGAAGATACCACTTCTCAGGGTCCACCTTTGCCTCCTGTCTTTGGCTGGGAGGAGATAAAAACACTCTGCTTGGCCCCATTTGGTCTCAACTGCAAGTTTCCCCTTCTTTTAACTTTTCCAAAGTCACTTAAAAAAGATTGGCCACTGTCCCTGGTCCCTATGTCCCTGGGATCTACTCCTCTCTCTAAGGCAAGAGCTCAGAGTGGGTCGGCTCCAAAGCTCAGCTCCTAGCTCCTCCTCGCTCCATAAGAACGTGCCTTTCCTGTAAGGCGTTTTTTTTTTTTTTCTCAGTCCTCTGACATCCTTCTAAATTATTGATCGGGGGTGATCCAGTACTAGAGTCTGAGGCAGTGATTGAAGGAGACAATGGCCCGCACTCTCCAGCTTGAGGAAGTCGGCTCTTTAATGGTTAGGGTTGCATTGGTTGGTGCCGCTTGGTTTACCTCCTGCTTCTAGGAGGTCATTCTTTACCTCCTCACCCATGTCTATCCTACCTCCTGTTAATGTAAATACGGTCCTGGCAGAGGTGAAGTGGAGGGATTTCAGCAGCCACATTATTCCTGTTGGCATTCACCTCTCATCGGAGAGGATCACCTCCGAAAATGGCAAATTTGAACATGGCTAGTGGTTCAGATAGGTTGAAGTGGGGGCAGTAAAAAGGGGGAAGTGTGGGGGTCTGGGGAGTTTGATCAGAGTTCCTCCCTCCAGAAAAAGGAACTAACTGTGGTTTCCTAATGTCAAGCTCACCAACGTGTAGGTCCTCCTGTGTGTGTGTGTGTGTGTGTGTTTGTGTTTTACTCAATAAAAAAAGGTAACACAATGTATATTGCTCACTCTAGCAGGGGTGAGCTCTCAAGGAAAGAAAGAGCTGGGATTTCTCTTTCTTTTAATCTGACCTAGGATCTACAAGATGCAGGCCAGAGCTGACTCTTACCCCCAGATATTTTGACCACCTCACACCCCTCCTTTTTCAATACCATCTCTCCAGATTAGGATGTAAACAGCCCCTCGGTGGTCCACACCAGACTTAGAGCGAGCAAGAGAGAGAGAGAGAGAGAGAGACAGAGACAGAGACAGAGAGACAGAGACAGGGAGACAGAGATAGGGAAACAGAGAGACACAGAGACAGGGAGACAGAGAGAGACAGAGACACAGACAGAGACAGACACACAGAGAGAGACAGACACAGAGAGAGACAGAGACAGACACAGAGAGAGAGACAGACAGAGAGACAGACACAGACAGACACAGAGAGACAGACAACGAGGGACAGAGACAGACACAGAGAAACAGATACAGAGAGACACAGAGAGAGACAGACACAGAGACACAGAGAGACAGAGTCCTTTTAAGAGAATGAAAGAAAAAAAACTACTGCAGTCTCCAGCCCTCACCTGAGGACTGAAGGTGGCATTCGGAAGAACTCACTTTTACTGCTTTTTCTGGTGTTTGTCATTAAATGCCAGGGCTCCTGAGGTCTCAGAGTGTTACCCTCTGGGAACAGATGGGGCAGAGAGGACAAGAGGAGACTGTAAGGGAGAGAGCATGGCAAATTCAATGGCTACTACTGTCAGGAAGGTTGACAGGCCCAAGAAAGATGGGTGCCTCCAAATCTGCTGAACTAACTGTCCCCTGGTTGCCTGGAACACGTTCTCTTAATCTGAATACAATATCCATTACCGCGCACCCCCACCCCCCTGCCCATACTGGGTTTCAATTAAACCGGGACAGAGCCCAGAGTTCATTGGTACCTGGGGCAGCTTCATTTATCTCTAAGAAAGACACGAATGAAAGCAGCAGCGGGGGACACAGACGTTGTCATTGTGTCCCCCCCCTTCCTCTCTCCAGTCTGTTAACTTTCCCCTAGTTCTTTGCCAGACACCTAGCTTGCACTTGGACCCAAAGGTAAGGGTTGTATGGCTCTCAAAAGTGGTTAGGGTGACCAGAGAGGGAAAGCCTGTGGTACCCAGAGTAGCCCTCCCCCCTCCACAGATGGAGCTGTCCTCCCGGGTAATCACAGCTTTGGGCGGTGGCAGAGGCATGGTCATCTGAAGGGTTTCTGCTGAAGACCCAATGAGTCTTTCTCCCCGAATTTTCCTAGGGGGATGCAAAATGATTAATCTCTTTCAAAGTCATCTTTGAAAGTCCTCCTGGCAGGCAGGGGGCTGGAAAATTTGTTGCCCTTAGATTCAGGATACTCCATCCAGGTCTGGGTTGCCCAGAAACATTTCTCCTATAGCCAGGCAAACTGGCCATACCCATTTCTCAGAAACATGGATTAAATAGCAGTCCTTGGGCTACCTCCACCTTCTGTACCTATGGACACCACGGGCAGAATAACAAACAGATCGTGGGTGGGCAAGACTCACTTCCCTAAAAATCTTAATTCATTCCTGCTCTCCCAGGAAGGACTGGAGTCCTCTATTATGTGACTTTATTTTCAACCAGCCACCCAGTCTTCCCAGCATGCACAATCAACCCTGGATATTTTAGCTGCCCTACATTTGTGTGGTATGGAAGGAATGGCCAGTGCCCACTGGAGGCCTTAGGCAAGATCCTAGAATCCCTTAAAGGTCTCTAGTTTGAGGTTTGAATACACACAGTTTGAAGAAGTTTCTCATTTCTTCCTTCTTGGGGGAGGGAAGTTGTCATTTATCTTTTAGGGGAAAGGACAGGCAAATGGGTAATAAGAGAACATTGGGTTGTGAGGGCGCTTCTCCCGAGAATTTCTTTCTCCGAATAGAGTCCACCTCCTGCCGCGAAGAGGACCTGCGCTCTTTCCCTAGCCTCCCTAGGAAGAGGCGGTGGGTGAGGGGCAGCCAAACCACCCCAGAAGCGACTTTTAGTAGTTTTCCTACCCGCTTGGGGTTTCACAGAATGTCCCTCCCTCCTTATCCAGGCTCTCAGCCCCGAAGGTGAAGCGCCCTCTGTTCAGACCCAGGCCTTGCAGATCACGGACCCAGAAAATACCAGAAAACACTCTCTGCCTCCGATTTCAACTGCATCAGGGGTAGAGCAAGGGGCCTTGGCTCTCTTTCCAAAGGCTACCTTAGTGCTCAGAGTGGCCGCAACACCCAGATGGCCTTCCCCAGTGGCTCCGATCGCGACCGGGTTCACAGGGGCCCGGGAACCTGTGCAGGTGATTAAGAGCAGGTTACCTGTCCCTGCAGCCGCGGGCCCCAGCGGCACGAGCACCTCACTAGCCGGGCATACTGGTCTTTTTTTTTTCTTTCTTTTTTTCCCTTTTGCTCTTTGAAAAAAAAAAAAAGCGACATTGTAGTGATGCAAGGGGAAGCGCCCTCTTCCCCCAAGACTGCCATCATCTTTTTAAAAAAATCATTTATGTCTATTTTTCCTTTTTCACGTTTGACTCCAGTCTCCGCTTGCAAAGAACCAGTCGACTTTGAGTGGAAGAAACCTCGCAGGGTGGGGAGATACGGGGGAAAAAAATGAAAGAAATACAGGCATGCACCTTCAGTCTCTCAAGTATGGGACAAGCAACTGTCCCGTGGATAGAGACGGGCTGAGGTGGGAAGAGAGCCGAGGTGAACAGCGGAGTGGGGGCGAGTGGAAAGCCCGGTGGATGCGGTGGGGGACGTGGAGGAAGCGCCCTTGTCCGCTGCCCCTGGGTGCTTTTACATTTTTTTTTTTTTTTGGCGGCCTCTAATTTCGGAAATACTAGAGTTACTGTATAGATCCTTGCTCCCCGGTGCCCAAGTCAAAGGTTCAGGGGGAGAAGGTAGGAAGGTCCCCTACTTTTGGCTTTGCTCTTGAAACTTCTCCTGGTCTTCGGAACTCTCCAGGTGTCTGCGGGGTTCCCTGGAGCTTGGGTTTGGGGGAAGGTTTGGAGAAGAGGGCTGGGATGGCTGCTCTAATAGCCTCTGAGTTGGGTGGGGGTAGGGCTGGGGGGGATTGTCTTTTTTTTTTTTTCCAGCTAGGCCTTGATAGGGGTGCCTGGGACTCATTATTAAACCCAGACGCTTGAGGTCCAGGAGTTGGGGGCCATGAGGAAAAGATTTACAATTAAACCAATTGGGGCCGGAATACAACCATCCAAAGTTCGCAGGTGTAAATATCGCCTCGGATTTTTTCTTTCTTTTTTTCCTTTTCATTTCAAGTGGCTTCCCTACCCCCACTTCTGCACACACTGTAGTCTTTTTAAAGGCAGGAGGAAGAGGAGGAAACACGGTCCAATGGAGTTAAGATTTCTCTATTAGACAAGTTAAAATACGACGGATTTTTTTTCCACTTTTATGTTCGTGCATTCATGCCCGGAGTAACCCTAACAGGCTTCTCTGTTTCATTTCTCCATCTAGAATTTAAGAATTGTTGAAGTCGTCGGTGAAAGACCTTTTGGCTGTAGACTATGACTAGAAATAGAATAAAGGACTAGAATAGATTTGTGTGCGTGCCTGTGTGCATGCGTGCGTGTGTGTGTGTGTGTACGTATGTGTGTATAACAGATATTAGAGTGAAAGAATTTTTAAAAGTATCTATCTATCTATCTATCTATCTATCTATCTATCTATCTATCTATCTATCTAATATAGTCTTTCTAGCAGGAATGAAGGGGTCAGGGACCTGGGGATCCAGAGAGTTCTTGGTTGGGATATCAGAAGGCAGGCTTCAGATTCAAATCCTGAGCAACTGATCTGGCTCTCAGTCTGGACTCTGAAGATGTGAATTTCAAGAGTAGATCCGCCTAATGCCTGCGGAGTTTACTGAGATGCGCTTCGGTGCAACTGGGAGCTTGTGTTCCATTGCGCGCTATTTAAACGTCAGAGGACATCACATCTGTATTTCTCAAATGTTCTTTGTGGGCATGAGTGTATACATATGGGCTTTCTAAGTAGCTCAGAATATGAAATTAAATCTCTGATTAAAAAACTCGTTGCAATCGCACCCCACGGGCACACGCCTATTTGATCCCTATAGACAGAGTTAAATTAACGCTGTAACTACACACTTACCCTCTCTTGGAGCAATAACGTCTGTCTGTTACAAATTACCAGGGAATTGGAGAATATGCCCTCTTTGCCGACATTCAGTGTTTTTAAGTCTCCCACTAACCCGCTCAATAATATATGTAATATGTGTGTGCCTAGGCACATTTCCAAAGAAATTAGCGATAACATCCCTCATGTATGAAAGTAGTGTTTTTCCGCCTTTGCTTTCAAGATTAGGTGCGGGGAGAAGCTGACTCTCTTTCGGGAAGCGCCGGAGCAGGGGGATGAAGTTTTCCCAAGTCTGCCTTGCATGTAAGGGCAGAGTGTCTAGGCGCCCGACTACAGCCAGTATAAGGTCATGGGTGCTACAATTTAGGAAAACAGGACTTAACATGTCCGCCGTGCTGGGAGCTGCAAGCGTCACCCAGCACGGGTTGAACCCTCCATCTGCCACAGGGAAGTCTCCGGGGAGTGGTGTTGCAAACACCCCCCCCCTTTGAACCATTTCCTGCCAGTTAGTTGTACACGTCGTGTGTAAATAATAGGGTTGAATCCCATCAACCCTAGGCAGAGCGAGGACAGAGAGAGGTACCTTACTTTGAGGAAGAGGAGATGGGGAGGAACTGGTCCCCACTAGGGACCCCCTCCACGTTTTGCTCCTGGAAAGGCTCTGGGGACCACCGAAGAAGGTGCATTTGCCGTGTCGCCGCTGGATGGCGCTGGGGAAAACATGGCGGGCGGAGCCTGGCCCTCTGCGTGCCTCCCGTGGTCTGAGAGAAACTCTGGGGACACATTAGGTTGTGGGGAAAGGCCTCGCTTTTGAGCCTCCCCCCACGGCAGTAGCAGAGACCAAAGCCAGGAAGGCCAGGGAGGAAGAGGATCATTTAATGAATGACAGATCTGGAAAGTGAATCCTCTGGGGAGGCTGGAAAAGACCAGGATTCACCACAGAATCGGGGTGCTGCCCAGGAAAGACGCCTTGTCTCTGAGACTCCATCTGCTCTAGTTAGATGCTAGTTGAGTGGTGGGGGAGAATCCCCAAAGAACTGAGGTGCCAAAAGGTCACTTGGTTTCCGGGACCCCAGAGTACTGCACTCTTTTTTGCAAAGTTTGGTTCTCCCTGTCCCTCCTCACTCCCTGCTGCTGGGCAGAAGTGAGGAACTCACTCGAGGCACGCTAGAAAATGGGAGGGAACAGAAAAGAACGCGAGACTGGGAGCATCCACTCTGATCTCAGGACTTCTACTTTTGAGGGGTCCAGGATGTCTTGGGGTCCAGGACAGTGCAGGTTACTAGATGGCTTCAGTGGTCCTAAAAGAGATTCCATCGAAGTCATTAAAACTTCAGACTATGGGCTAGAGAGGTGACTTGGTGGCTAAGAGCAATCGTTTCTCTTGCAAAGGACTCTCAGGTTTAGTTCCCAGAACCTATATAAAGGCTCACAATGATTCTGTTCTAGGGAATCATCTTTCAGTGGGCACCCCTAGATACACAAAACAATCATAGGCATAAAATAAATAAGTAAATAAATCTTTTAAGAACGATTTTAAACCTCAGGCTAAGGGTGGCTCTTGTCATCCCAGCACTCAGTAAACAGGGTCAGGAGGACCCTTGCAAGATCTTGGCTAGCCTAATCTACACAGGGACTTTGAAGCCAATCAGGGCTACACATCAAGATTTTGTCACAAAAACCATGGCTGCTTCAACGCAAGAGGGAAGCTTGGTCTACCACATTGGGAAGACTTGGAACATGTGCTAGGATTTGAACTTGAAGTCCATGTGACTTGCAGAGCATGAGAGAGAGATACCCACTTGCTTACAGTTCCAGGCTTCTGTGGTCTGGGAGTGGGGGTTGGGGAGGGAGACCTGGCTTTCCTATCTCATCAGTTTTAACAGAGCCAAGTCTTTGGTCAAGTCATTTGAGGATGAAATGAATGTCATAAAAGACAAAGAGACTAAAGGGGGAATACTCATTTGAGCTGCCTGTGGTGGTACATGCTGTTGAGGCAGGAGGATTACAGCAAGTTGGAGGCCTGCTTGGGCAATGTAGCAAGAATAAACAACAACAACAACAACAACAACAAAAGAATTATGTCTAGTTCCAAAAATACATTTTAAGGGAATCAGTACTGCTCCAAACGGATTCTAATGTGCAAAACAAGACCAGAAAAAACAGTTTTCTATTTTAAGATGGTAGAGAGAAACAAAGCTTGGTATAAGTGTTGGAACACCCATGACAACATTCCACAAGTGTTTGAGTAGATTCTAAGTCTCGGACACTGCACACCATTCTGGAAGCTCACGGGAGCAAGGGTTCCTTCTGGGTTGGCATCCTGAGTTTTCTTTGCTGGTGTTAAAAAAGAATACATTTTAGCCCATTTTGAAGATGAGGGAAAAAAAGATCTAGGAAGCGTGGGGGTGGTAGGAGACATTAACTCCAAGGTCTTAAGAAAGGGAGCACGAGTGGGGAGGTGAAGTTGGACGGGTTTTCGGTCCTGGGAAGGTTAGCTGCTGGGAAGTTTGGAAACTAGGTCCTACAGCCAGGTCCCCACGGGATGCAGGGCATTAGCAGAAGTCACTGTTCAGACTTCTCCTAAACTGCTAGCCTCCAGAATTGAGATCTAAGGGCTTCCACTCAGCACGAGCACTTTGCTTCGGAGTGGATTGAGACCTCCTTCTAGACCTCTAAGGAGGCTCACTCCGTTGTTGCAATAGCAACCGCCAAGGAATCCCATAATCCTTTCTGTACTCCCTGTCAGCCCCGCTCCCCCATCAGAATCCCAATGCCTTAGAGCGCTTTCTAGAGCAGGTAATGTGATCCTCGCGCGTTTGTTGATTGACTGGAGAGGCAAATTCTCCTTTAATTTTTATTTCAGAAAACAGATGAGGAGTTGGGTTTTTTTTTGGTTTGTTTTATTTTTGGATTTTTGTTTTTGTTTGTTTGTGAATGAATAAGGGTGAGATTGGTGGTTAAGGCAGAAGTAATTTTGATACCTTTTGATGCCAGAGAAGGCCACTTCCCAACAGCTTTGGGAAGGCAGGCACTTTGACTTTGTCTATATTTTCATCCGTTCTATACTTCGTTAGGATGATGGATGAGGAAGAGAGCCCACCCCACTGTGAGGTCAACCTAATAGACTGGGATCTTCTCCCTCCACTGAAACTGGCAGTTCTTCCTCATGGCTGCCTTGCTGGGTTCCACCCAAAAGGTAGCTTTTCAAGTCTAGCTCCCGGGTAGCTGAGAATCCAGTCTAGCTCCATTCTGATGAGCCTTTAGGCAGCCAAGGCTGGGAAATCACATCCCACTCCTGTCCTGGATAGAGGGCTTTAATGTACTACCTGGTCCTGGAATTTCCCAGACATTCCATCCTTGAATCTCTAGGGTTGGAATCAGACTCCGGACCATCTTGGCTCCCAGTCGCTCACTCAAATAAGTTTTGTTTTGTTTTTTTTTTTTGTTTTTTTTTTTTTTGCAACAATTGAGAAATTCTCCCGGAGAAAGGCATTGCCACAGTTTTCTCACACCCCAGATCCATTTGTTGGTTATCGGAAGAGGCAGGTAATTTCACAAGGAAACTCATTTGCCCCAGGTGACATACAGTCACACTGGAGCACCTAGATAAAGCGAAGCCCATGACTGCACAGCCAATCCCTTCCTGAGCCTTTTTAATCTCAATGGCTTTTGCTTGATTGGGCTTCACCCCACAACAACCGAAGGATCACTCACTATGCAGCAACCTTGAACTTCCAATCCCCCTGCCTCCACTCCATCTCCCCAGTGCTAGGAATTCACGAGCTTGAGGATCAACCCCAGAGCTTTCTGCATACTGGGCAAGTCTCTACCAATGGAGACACACCCAGTCGTATCTCGTTAGCTTTGCGCTTCATCCAGGAGGGCTATGAAATTGGTCAGGGACGTGAAAGAGGTCAGGGACGTGAAATTGGTCAGGGACGTGAAAGAGGTCAGGGACGTGGCTGGAAGATAAAACCTAAATTTTGGAAATGGAGATCTTTCATGATTTTTTTCTTTAATGCAAAGAAAAGTGTGTGTGTGTGTGTGTGTGTGTGTGTGTGTGTGTGTGTGTGTGTGTGCAATTGATATAGTCCAGACAGCGCTTCACAAAGGGGCTCCAGGCAGTGCCTCCTCAACACAGCCCCTTCCCCACCGCCCGCGGTGAATTAATTGAGCCCTGAAAGAAGGAACCACGGAGCTCCAGATAATTAGTCAAGAAATGAATCAAGCCCCAGCGGGCAGGCCAGGACTCCTGGGGCGCCGGTTTTGTGCTAGCCGAATGGGTCAATGGGTCGGTGGGGAGCTGGTTCTGGGTCGGGTGTGGCGCGGCAGGAAGCTCGGCTTGGACGCCTGGACCCGGCGCCCTGAGCGCCGCGCTCCTCCTTCTGTCTGTCTGTTTCGGTCTGTTTCTCCCTTGACTTCTTTCTTCCCCTCTGATCTTGGCCGTCACCCCTCTCTTCTTTCCGGTTCTCTCCAGTTCCCCGGACTGGGGCTTCAAGACGCTGGGGATGGTTCAAACCCCCTGACAGAGAGGGACCTGTAGGAATGGTACTGAACCCCCCACCCCCAAACTTTGGAGGCCAGAGACTGTTGTATGCCACTAGATAGAATCCTTCCTTCTTGGGTCATCCGGATCTGAGGTCCAAATCCGAGATTCCAAAACCCTCGGAAATAATGAAAGTATTTTGAAGATGTTTGCTAACACTGGTCCACATCCTCTATACACAACTCTTATTTACTGAAATCTACTGAGTTCCCACTTAACAAGTTTCTCAAGCAATCACTTCAGTAGAGATGTAGGTGGTCCAGTCTGAAGCGGTATCCCTGGGAAGGAGGAAGGTGACATGCCCGTCACAAACCTCCGTGAGCTCAGAGAACTGGGATCGTTTCCCTGGAGTCCCACAGCAAAAGAGAGGAAAGCCTAGATGTCCCACTGGCTAGCTGTGCCTTTCCTCCTGCCACTAGTTTTATAGGGAACTTAAAGACACGGGTGGGCTCCTGCCTTAGCCTGATGGCAAGTGCTCAGGGTCAATAAGAGTGTCCCCAGAACTGCCTTATTGCCTTACCTCCTTTAGATAAGGACCCAATCTGTTTGTGTCTTTCTGTCTGTCTCTGTCTTGTGTGTGTGTGTGTGTGTGTGTGTGTGTGTGTGCCTCTGCCTCTCTCTCCCACCCCACCCCCAACACCATGCCATGGTCTTAATTGTCTTTCCAACTCTCTTTCCCCAAACTCACAAATTCAGATTGAAAAGCCAAGATCAGAGTTCCCTCCACTTCCTCCAGGCATCCACACAGCTGCCTGCGTCCTTTCCTCCCTCCCCTTGGATAAGCTATCTTGGGAGTCACCTATCTCCCACCCACCCCTGTTGTAGAGGCAGCCCTGGTCTCAGACTACAGCCCGAACCAGGTCCTTTTTATTTTATTTTTCTTTGATGCTTTGGCTCAAAGCTTCAAGGTACTTGTGCCGCATCAGGGGTAGAGTCCTGCCTCTCACTGGAGGCTTCCCCCCAAAGGCTCTAGGCTGTAGGCTGCCAACTGCTTGGAGCCTTGGTTCCCCTGCTCCTTTGAAAGAGGGAAGGGTTAGGAAGGGCTGGGTGGTGACCCGACTGCAGTGTGTGGATGAGGTTCCGGGTTGGTACCTCCGTTAGTTGCTTCCCAGAGGGTCATACTTGCTTCTGGGCAACCGGCATCTGCAGGAGCACACTGAACGTGTCTCCCTTTTCACACTTGGAATTGGTACACATCAATTCCTGTGATTCTAGTGTCCCCTAGATGGGACCCACAACTGTTCATTGGCAGTAGCTGGCGACCCTGCCAGGGGCTACCTGACAGGTAAACACTTCAGGTAGGCAGGCTTATGGGCTCCAGTGTGATTTGTGTTTCTGCAGACCTAGCCCATGGAGTCTAACAAAGTTCTGGTAGAGAGTCCTTCAGAGAGTGTGGGACCCACCTACAGCCCAGGACTTCTGAATGAGTCCATTGACCTTGCTCTGTGAACCTCAATTGCCTTTCAGAAACAGAACTAAGTGGCCCTTACGACAGGTGACATAGCAAGGAGTCTCTGGCCCAACTATAAGCTTAACTTGGAATATGTAGTTAGTGTCCAGTAATTAAGTTTTGCTGTTCTGCTTCTTGTTTTGAGACAGAGTCTTGTGTTTCTCAGGCTGGTCTGGAACTCCATATATGGCAGAGAATGGTCTTGAACTCTTGATCCTCCTGCTTCTACCTCTGGAGTGCTGGGCTTACAGGTGTGTCCCACCACAGCACATTTCTGTGGTTCTGGAGGTTGGAACAAGAGCTTTATGCTTGCCAAGCAGATACTCTGCTAACTGAGCTACATCCTTAGCCCTTGGGTATGTTACACCCTTAGAAATGCCTGGCTCTTCTGCCTTCCTTTCTTTCTTTTTCTTTTGTAGATTTTAGGACATTTGATTAGATATAATAATGAGATATTTTGTGGATGGCACCCCGGTCTAAAAACAAAATTTATTCACATGTTGTATTCGTAGCCCACAGGCAATTTATTTAGGTTTGGTTTGTACTTACTTGGAGTCCCAGACTCATTCTGTAGCTCAGGGTGGAATAGAATTCAATATGCAGCCCAAACTGCATCGAACCAGTGACCCTTCTACATCAGCCTGTTTGAAGTAATTTTTTTAAATCATATTTTCAATGTGCTCCCAATACCTGTTAGGGAAGACTTTTCCATATATGGCATCGTGTATGTATGTATGTATGTATCTATGTATGTATGTATGTACGTATGTATGTATATATATATGATTTTGGAGACAGGGTTTCTCTGTGTAGCCCTGGCTGCCCTAGAACTCACTCTGTAGACCAGGCTGCCCTCCAACTCAGAGATCGGCTCGCCTCTGCCTCCCAAGCGTTGGGATTAAAGGCGTGCACCTCTTACAGATCAGCAAAAAAAGTTTTTGTGAAAGGGGGCAGGGGTCAGAGAGGGTCGGTTGTCTTACTCTGTAGGGTGGTCTAGAACTTTCTATATAGCTCAGAATGGCTTTTTTTTTTTTTTTTTTTTTTTTTTGGTTTTTCGAGACAGGGTTTCTCTGTATAGCCCTGGCTGTCCTGGAACTCACTTTGTAGACCAGGCTGGCCTCGAACTCAGAAATCCTCCTGTCTCTGCCTCCCAAGTGCTGGGATTAAAGGCGTGCGCCACCACCGCCCGTCGGAATGGCTTTAAAGTCACCATTCTCCTTCTTGCTTCTGAAGCTGTCACCCCCCCCACATTTCTTCTATATTTTGATATTTCTCTTAACATCATATTACAATGCCTTGAAAAATTCCTCTAGCTGGCACGGTGCTGTGTGCTTGTTATCCTTGTAGGAGGAAGGTGGAGGCAGAAGAATCTCAAGCTTCAGGTGGGCCCAGGCTCCAGAGTAAGGCCCTATTTCAACAGGACCTATTATAATAAATACCTATTAGAATAATAATACCTATTATAAGTAAATAAAGCATCCACAGAGATCTCCATGTCTACCCGCGCTGTCCATGTCTGGAAAAGGCAGAGGGGCACTTGTAGGGTGACGGAGACAAGACCGCTCAAGACTCAAGCTGGGATTCTGAAGTTCAAACAAGCTCAGAGCCTAGAAAATCCAATTTGAACACAGAACACCACCACCCTAATAGTAAAACACCCTAAAAAACAGGAGCCATTGCACCCCTAAAGCTCCACCTGCTTCCTAGGGACTGGAGCTTCAGAAGAAGACACTTCTGTTTTCCCAACATGTCCTTCTGATGTCCATAAAGTTCATCTTTGTGCCACTCCTCACATGGTCTGACCTCCTCTGTGATCAGAGTCACAGGTCAGATTTCGGCTCTTGTGTCTGTGGCTTCCTTCCTTCCTTGCCTTCTCTGGCTTCTTTCTCCTCCAGGGTTTGAGCAGGTGTATGCCTGGCTCTCCTGTCTTCAAGGTCTGCCATGGTGTGTGGCGTATGGGAAAGATAAAAGAAACAACTGGTACCTAGTGAACATCAAGAACTTATCTTAGGACTGGAGAGATGTCTCAGAGGTTAAGGGCACTGACTGCTCTTCCAGAGGTCCTGAGTTCAATTCCCAGCAGCCACTTGGTGGCTCACAACTATCTGTAATAAGATCTGATACCCTCTTCTAGTGTGTCTGAAGACAGAGATGATGTATTCACATAGATAAACTAAGTAAATCTTTAAGAAAAGAGTTTACCTTCTTCTTATCACCCAACAGCACACTGTAACAGCTGTCATTTGTACCCGTGGTTCTCAGCCTTCCTAATGCTGTGACCCTTGAACACAGTTCCTCATGTTGTGGTAACTCCCCAACCATAAAATTATTTTCATTGCTACTTCATAACTGTAATTTTGCTACTGTTATGAGTCATAATGTAAATACCTGTGCTTTCTGATGGTCTTAGGGGACCCCTGTGAAAGGGTTGTTTGAACTCCAAAGGGGTCACGACCCACAGGTTGAGATCAGCTGACCTACATGTTATTAGGTTACTTAAGTCAGCTAAAGGCCACAGGCAGAAGCCCCATGACTAGTCAGTCAGTGATAGAAGGCACACTTAGAATTCCAAAGCATCAAAATAACAATTCCAGTTCCTATGAGAGCTTGGAGACTTTGATATCTATAGAGTCTTCAAAATGAACCTACCACAGATATCTAGGGAGAGTTGCCCAAAGCTTCTGTTGTCAACCATGATGTGCTTTGATAAAATGAGTAGGTTATTTAAATGTGTGCAGGGGGCTAGAGAGATGGGTCAATGGTTAAGAGCACTGGCTATTCTTCCAGGGGACCCAAGTTCAGATCCCAGCAACTACATGGGCCAGCTCACAGCTCCAAGGGATTTTGTGCTCTGCATCTACAGGTACTCACTCATACATGTGACACATGCACACACACACACACACACACACACACCACATTTTTTTTTAATGTTCCACAGTGTGCCTAGCAGACTGGGTCAGCATCTTCCTCTGATCCCTGCAAAGTATTAGGTCTTCCCCTCCCCCCCCCGCCAACCCCCGTGTCCTCTCTGATATCTGGACAGTTTGTAATCTGCCCACTTTCAGCCCTCCTAGACCTCTATGGGGCCAGGGGCGGAGAGTCAGGGACTCAGAGTCCCCAGGGCAGGTGTCAAACATCCCTTCTGAGTGCCCTGGCTCCAGGGTCCCCATCCTGAAGGGCTCAGCTGAGTGGGGCTTTCAACAGCCTCTGAGAGGTGGTAACAAGTTTCAGTCAGGGCAGTGCTGCCCAGGCTCTGACTCCTGCAGGCCAGCAGCGTGTGGTGACCAGGAGCAGGATTCTAGGGAGGTCTGGGTATTGTCAGTCACTCATCTGTCTGGACAGTGGGCCCGGGCAGCTGATGGTAGGGGAAGGAGCTGGCTGGACTGGGGCCAGATAGAGCTCCTGAGGGAAGAGAAGGACGGTTTAGGAGCAGGCTGCTAATCCTGCCCAGAGCCCAGCCCTCAGCAGGAGTGAAAATCAGTGCTGATATCAGCTGAGAGAAAAGGAGAGGCCTGGACTGGACTACCTTGCCTGGTGGGAGGCTCAGCTCTGTGGAACCTCATGGGGAAGACAGGCAGGCCCGGGGCATGGGGGGTGGGCTGAGCTCACCCTCCTGCCCACTTGAAGATTTTTGCTTCAAAACTCAGGCTGATGGCTTCCAGACAAGTCGGCACCAAGGGTCATTTCTGGAGCCCTTAAGCGTCCTCATAGTAACTGTGAGGACAGGTGTAAATCTGCCTTCACATTCCTCCCTATCCCCCGCCCAGCTGTCTGTACCTGAAACAGGTCCTTGTTTATTACCTGCTAGTGAGGCCTGAACACACACACACACACACACACACACACACACACTCACTCCTCACTCCGCCCTCTCTCTCTGCCCTGTAGGCACCCCTCCCTCTGTGTTCTTTTAAAACAAACTATCAGCTGTTTATTAAAGCAAAACAAATATAAGTATTTGAGAGAAAGAGGAAAGGGATGAGACAGAGGAGACAGAGGAAGAAGAAATAATGTAAGAATCTTTTTACTTGCTACCATTAAAGAGTCTCATTTAAAACACCTTTCTTGAGAGCCAGCTGAAGACATTTACAGTCGAACCTGATGACCCATGTTCCTTCTGTGGAACTCACATGTTGGAAGGAAAGAACTGACTCCTGGGATTGTCCTCTGACTGTCCTACATGTGCACACACATGCACAAAATAAATAATATAATTAAAAAAGATGCCTTTCTTGGATCTGTGGGATGGTTCAACAGATAAAGTGGTTTGCCACAAAAGCCAGGCAGCCTGAGTTCAAGCCCTAGGACCCCAGTAAAGGTGGAAGGAAAGAATTTGTTCAACAAAGCCATCTTCTGACTTCCAGGGATATGCTGAAGCACCCTCCCCCTCCCCCCCCACACAAATGAATAAATACATATTTTAAGTAATAAATATTTAAGATGCTTTCTTGGGGTGCAGGAGTGGTTTGAATGGGGTAAGGGCTGTCTTCCCAACATTTCACCCCATCAGTCTAAAAGGGGATGCCTCTGGAAGTTGGCCATCCCCTCTCTTTCTGGCCATGTGCACTCTGGGAGAAAACTAGGGGGGAGCCCTGTTCTGAGTCATGCAAGTGCCCCAAGCAGCACTGCATGACCTATGGGAGGAGAGCAACTTCAGAGTGAAGAGGGCAACCACAAAAGAAAAATGGCCTCCCCTTCCCCCCTCCCCCTCCACTCCCAAAGGTCAGGTCACATGCTTTCTGACCCTCTACACCAAGGCCAACTTGAAGCTATCTTGAAGTCTCTCTCTGTCCCCAGGGTCAACCTGCACCACCCCTTTCTAAGTTGCTGCCATTAGATACTCTTGATGGGTTTGGAAGCCATGTCTCCCAGGACTAGAGGCTGCTTCAGGAGCCCGTGTGTTTGGGAAGTTCAACTGTGCTTTAATGGAGGGGTTTACACTCTACTCTATGATCTTACATCTACATCCAGAGTGTGAGGTCTGTATCTGACGCTCATTTGCCCCATGCCCCTGCCCCATTCTGTTCCCACCCTGCCCCGACCCCCCCCCCCCCCAAACTCCTGTATTTCCCTCTACACACTCCCTTCCCAGCCGCCTTCCTTGGTTGACTTGCCTGTCCTCTCTCTCCCTCATCTCCATTTCTCTCCTTTCTTGGCCCAGGTTGCTCCTAGTTTTTCTGGTTGTCTACTGGTCTCTCTCTGTCTCTTGGAGTCTTCTACTGCCCCTTTCTTTCTTTCTTTCTTTCTTTCTTTCTTTCTTTCTTTCTTTCTTTCTTTCTTTCTTTCTCTCTCTCTCTCTCTCTCTCTCTCTCTTTCTTTCTTTCTGCCCTCTTTCTCTCTCTTCCCTGCTCCCTGTATCCTGCCATCCATCATTCCATCTTCCTCTCCCATCCTTCACCATCCTCACAGCCCCTCCCCCAGCCCTAGTGGGGGGGGGGCAGGGGATCAGAGGCCATAGCTCTAACTCCTGAGGAAGCCCAATGAGGCAGAGCATTGGGCAGGCATCAGAAGGCTCCTATGGCTGAATAAGAACAGGGTAACCATAGTGAGGAGCCTCCTAGGAGTGGGTGAACAGCCACACCCACTTGTACTGGGAGGCAGGAGGCCCTCAGGACCCAGGAATCCTCGAATCACTCTGTCCTGGCCCCTGGAGGTTTCTCCTGGGTTCATAGCTGCTGGCCCTGCTTCCCGGGAACAGTCTAGGCCTGAGGAATGGTTCTTCATTCCAGAGGTCTTTCTTCTAGATGGATCTGACTCCTCCTTACCAAGAGGGCTGGAGAAAATATGGGCAGACAGGCCTGGGGGTGGGGTGGGGGTGGGGATGTTGAAATGACATCGGGTTGGACTTAAAATCAAACATCAAGGCTTAAAAAACCAATAGGGGCACTGACTCCAGGGCGAGGGGGGAGAGAGAGAGACACTTATCTCTGGCTCTCCTACAGTTTTTGAGGTCATAGGATTCTGATAGAGAGGGCTTAATGTATGCTGGGGGCAGGAGAGAGATAGAGGAAGACCCAGCAAGTTAAGTACAGAGATAGCAAGAAGCTGGAGAGACAGCTTAATGGTTAAGGGTGTTGTTTAGTGCTCTTGGGAGCCCTGGGTTTGGTTCTCAGCACCTGCATCAAGTGACTCCTAACGGCCTGTAACTCCAGCTCCAGGGGGCTCCAGCACATCTGGGGTTCAGACTGTAGATACACACACATGGGTCTTGGGGAGATGTTTCAGTGTTGAAGAGCACCTTCTGTTCTTCCAGATCATTGGGGTTTAATTCCCAGCACCCACATGGCAGCTCATGACTGTCTCTAATGCCAGCTTCATCCAGGGAATTCGACACCCTCACACAGACACACAGGCAGGCAAAACACCAATGTACACAAAATAAGTAAATCGTTTTTTTTTTTAAAGAAAATAATAAAAATAAACATTAAAAGAGAAAAATAGGAATAGAAGCATAGTATACTCAAAGCATTGGCACAAACAAACAGAAGCATACACATACATACACAGACACACACACACACACACAAAGATACCTTCCTTCCCCCGAAAAGCAAGCAAAGGGAAAAAAGTTAAGCTAAGAGTATAGCTCAGTCTAAGAGTTCTCTTTTAATTTATTATTATTATTATTATTATTATCATCATCATCATCATTATTGTTATTATTATTAATTTACTTATTCACTTTATATCCCACTCACTGTCCCACTCCTGGCCACTCCCTCCCCTTCTCCTCTGAATGGTTGAGGACCCCTCCGTATCCCCTATAGAGTGTTTTTATAACCTCACCTAGCACTGGAAAATAATACAATACATATTTATATATTTATACATACTACAGGAACAAGGCTTAAGGTATAGCTCAGTTTATAGAGAGTATTACCTAGTAGGTAGGAAGCCCTGGGTAACATCCAAAGAACCACATAAATTAGATACGGTGGCCATACCCATAAACTCAGACCTTAGATGGTAAAAGCAGGGAAGTCATCCTTAGTTACATAGCATGTTCAAAACTAGCCTGGGCTACATGAAACCTAGTCCCAAACAAACCCAAATAAGTCAAATCAGGAGCTAGAGAGGAATCAGTCACCAGGAATACTTGCTGTTCTTGCAGATAATCTAGGTTCAATTCCTAGAACCCATAACAGGTGACCCACAACCATCTATAAACCCCCTACCTCCCCATCTCCCACCCTTGCTCAGGAGAGATTTTCACATCTCTGGCCTCCCTAGGCACTAGAACTCACACGCATGTGCAAATGCCCACACAGAGGATTGAAAATAAAACTTTAGATCCAGCCACCCTGGACATGGTAATACACACCTGTAAGCTAGCTTTAAGACCCTGCCTCCAAAACAAAATGTAACACAAAAATTTCACCTCAGCATTACCCCCGGAGTGAGTTCTGAGTAGCAGTGTCTTTTCCTCTGAATCTTTAAGTTTCTCTTTCCATGCAAGGCTAGCTTAGTCTCCCCCACTTCCCCAACACCTTTTCAGAGCTTTGGCCCCAAAGGATCTGCAGACAAGTCCTGCCTTAGCTCTGGGTAATCCCTTCACAAAGGCTGGGGTCTGACTAAGCCTTCTTCACAACCAAACTCAGCACTTAGTCAAATGCCTTCTCTGCACAGAGGGTTGGAAATGCCCCCACCCTTCACTTTCTAGGAGAGATGACTCTTTAAACAGCCAGGGAGCAGCATGAGGGGCCTTGGGAGCCTGGTTTAAGGGACCATTAGAAGTTAGAAGGAGCGAAAGTGTCAGAACACCCACAGGTAGGTGGGCGGGGCTTCAGGATTATTGGGGTGACCTCAGGGGGGCTGAAGTTCCCAGAGAGCAGAAGAGAGGCTCTCAAGGATCAGCTTACCCCTTGCAACCCTGGCTTCTTCATTCTCCTGTTTATTTCCATTATGGAAATGGAACCAGGGCCCTCTTCAGAAGGATAAATTCTCAACCACTGAGTCATATCCCAAGCATCCTCCCCACTTCCTCTTCTCCCCCCCCCCTTTTTTTTTTTTTGGTTTTTCAAGACAGGGTTTCTCTGTATAACCCTGACTGTCCTGGAACACACTCGGTAAACCAGGCTGGCCTCCAACTCAGAAATCCACCTGCCTCTGCCTCCCAAGTGCTGGGATTAAAGGCGTGTGCCACCACTGCCCGGCCCAACACTTTTTAAGTTGGGGGTCTCAATATGTAGCTCAGGCTGGCCTTAAATGCCAATTCTCTTGCCTCAGCCTCCTCAGTGCCGGTGTTACAGGTATATGCCGTGGTGCCTAGCTACGCTGTGTATATGTGCAAGTGGACACTTGGAGGTCGAAGGTCAACATTGGGATCCTCCCCAGTCGTTCCGCACTTTGTTTCTTTCCTTTTAAACTTCTCTTCTGCCGGGCAGTGGTGGTGCATGCCTTTAATCCCAGCACTTGGGAGGCAGAGGCAGGCAGATTTCTGAGTTTGAGGCCAGTCTGGTCTACGGAGTGAGTTCCAGGACAGCCAGAGCTACACAGAGAAACCTTGTCTCAAAAAACAAAAAAAAAAAAAACAAAAAAAAACTTTTCTCCCTCACTTATTTACTTAGTACATGCATGAGTGGTGTGTGTGTACGTGCGCACATGAATGTGTGTGTGTGTGTGTGTGTGTATGTGTGTTTGTATGTAGAAGTCAGAGAACAACTTGTGGGAGTCAGATCTCTCTTTCTACCGTGGGTGTCCCGGGGATCAAACTCGTATCTTCAGACTTGGTAGCAAGCACCCTTACCCACTGAGCCATCCTGCCAGCCCTCTGCCACATTTTTTGAGACAGGGTCTCCCCTCTCACTGAACCTGGAGCTCACAGATCTTGCTAGATTAACTAGTCAGTGAGCCTTAGGGATCCCCCTATCTATGCCCTTCCTCAGCCTCAGCGTTGGGTTACAAACAGGTGTTGCAAGGTGCTTTTTACCCAGGGGCAGGGGATCAAGCCCAGGTCTCCAGCACACCTTCTGTGGCAAGCATTTTCTTTAGCCATTGGACTCTCTATTTTTAATTCCATGTTTTCAATAAGAAAAAGTGGAGCGATTAGGAGAATGAACCCCTGTATGCCCACCATTGGACATCAAGTTATGAACTCACCCTATGGCTGACCTCCTCTCATTGGTACCTGTCCCCTGTGGGTTGCTGTGATGCAAAGTGGAACAGGTTGTCATTTTACCTGAGATCCCTCAGTACCTGTCTTCAGATGAAGAGGCTGATGCTTTGAAGCCACAGGGCCCCAGGTAGCCCAGGCAACCTAGAAGATAGCAGTTGTGAAATCGTATGAAGTATCCTGATAACATCCACTCCGAATGCCCTGAGTCTTGCCACCACCTTTGTTCTTAGATCGGTCCCAGCCTAGATATAGATAAGGCATCTATACCTTGTCTTGTCCTGTGTCTCTGGCATCTATATACCTGTCTCCCCACAACCCTTCTGCCAGGTGCTGTAGGGGTCCATAAGCCCTCTGCCGCCAAGTTACTTTCCCAAATACACATTTCTCTTTCTGTTTCCTTATTTTAACTGAAATTTGAAAAAAAACAAGCTAGATGGTGGAGGTGCATGCTTTTAATCCCTGCACTCAGAGGCAGGCAGATCTCTGGGTTCAAGGTCAGCCTGGTGTACAGAGTGAGTTCTAGGACAGCCAGGGCTACACAGAGGCCAGTCTGATATGCAGAGGGAGTTCTAGGACAACCAGGGTTACACAGAGACACCTTGTCTCAATCCCCGCCCCCACACACACCTCCCCACCCCAAAAAAGACAAAAAGGTAAGAGATTGCCAGGAGCCCAAGTCGTATTGGCTCTGGTCATCTGTCTCCCTTCAGTGTCATTTGTGAAGTGCCTGCCTCTGTTTTCTGTAGGCAATCCTGAACTACTCAGCCAGTTCCTTTCTAGATTGGGGAGCATAGTAAGACTAAATCTAAAGCCATCGCTAACAACAAAACCCAAGATGGAAATTAAGAAGGATAACACTAAAAAAATAAATGTACAAGCTGGGCCTGGTGGCAAGGCCTATTCAGCACTTGGGAGGCAAAGATTAGGAGTTCAAGACCAGCCTTGGAAAACTCAGAAAAAGGTTGCTGCTTAAACAAATAATAATAATAATAATAATAATAATAATAGAAGGCTTGAAGATGTAGCTGAGTTGGTAGAGCACATACTAAAACTGATCCCCAAAACTGCATAAAACAGGTACACTTTTGTAATCCCAGCAGGTAGGAGAATGAGAAGCTCAAGGCCATCTTTAACTACATAGTAAGTTCAAGCCCAGCCTGGACCACAGGAGAGCTTGTTTCACAAAATAAAACAAGGGGCTGCTGAGGTGACTCCAGCCCTTAAGAACACTGGCTGGTCCTCCAGAGGATCCAATCCCCAGGACCCACATTGTGGCTTGCCACTATCTGTAAGTTGGTTCCAAGGGACCTGACAACCTTCTTCTGACCTCCTTGGGCACCAGGAACACAGAAATACTTGTAGGCAAGACACCTATAGACATTAAGTAAATAAAGAAAAGAAAGAAAGAGAAAGAAATAAAAGTCTTTTTAAATGGACGAATGAACAAATTAACAAATAAATATATAAATAAGCGTATATATTCTCCCTGGATCTGGCCTGCCCATATAGTGTCTGGGGCTCGTGAAATCCTCACCATCAACTCCGAACTGTAGAGACCCTGCAGATCTGTAGTGCTGTCTCCCTGCCCCTCCCCCTCCCTGCCTTTCACAGGTCCTGCAACAATCAAAGGCAGACTCCCCTGCCCTGGGCCCCATATCTCAGTCCATTTGGGGGATCTAAAGTGACGATATTTACAAACCGGAAACCGCCTTAGGGAAACGAAGAGTTCTTTTTTTTTTTTTTTGCTCATTTTCATTTTCAAGTCCCCACTCCCCACCCCCACCCCCCAGAGTAAACGCGAGTCTCTGGCAATGGTCGAGCCAGAGACTTTAAACAAACCACATTGCCCCCGCAGCTCTGCCTCCTGAAGGAGGGGATTTACTCCTTATCCCTGCGCCCCGAGGAGTGTTAACAGCAGAATTAAAGGAGGGAGCTGGCAGGGGCTTGCTTTCTTCAGGGGAGGCGTGTCTGCGCCTCTTCCCAAGGTATTAATGGCCTGTTTATACAGCAGAAAGAGAACAAGGGAGAGCAACCAGGAAGAAGCCTGTGGGAGTGTTCTCAGTCCGCCGGAGGTGGTGCCCTCCGACTTTTCCCAGTCCTCAGAATCAGCCAGCTCACTTAGACTCATGTGGGGTGAAGGCGGTCTTCAGGAGGGTAGGGGTAGCCGGGGCGACAGGTGCTAGTTTCTTCCATTATTCTGTTTCAATTATTTGGTTAGCAGTGCTGGGAACTGAGCTCGGCAATCGCTCTTCTGAGCTACAAGGCTAACCATTCTGTTATCTGAAGCACGTTTTTCATGCCAAAGTGTGTGTGCGTGCACGCGTGCGTGCATGAGTGTGTGTGTGTGTGTGTGTGTGTGTGTGTGTGCAATCCCGCTCTTGTTTTTATGGGATTTTAATCGTTGTTGTTGCTTGTTTGTTTGTAGTTTTGAATCAAGGTCTCTCTATGCAGCCCTGGCTGTCCTGTGCCTCACTCTGTGTAGACCAGACTGCCCTTGAACCCATAGAAACCTGCTGACCTCTGTCTCTTGAGGGCTGGGATTAAAAGTGTTGGCCACCATATCTGCCTGGTTTATTTTTGTTAGCCTTTTAGAAATTTTCTTTTATGTGTGCCTGGTGTGTTGTGCGTGAGGTAGACAGACTTGTTAGTGTGGGTATGAGCTTGTGCGTGCGTGCCTGTGTGCCTCTGGAAGTTTTAGAGGTCAATGTGGGGCATCTTCTCTCATTTGTTCTTCACTGGTTGCTGCTGCTGTTGTTTTAAAGAATAACAAAACAGAAACAGGGGTTCACTTTGTAGACCAGCCTCCCCTTGAGCCCATAGAGATCCTCTGCCTTGAGTGCTGGGATTGAAGGTGTGCACCACCATATCCAGCTCCACTTAGGTTTTTGAGGCAGGGTCTCTCTTGGAACCTGAAGCCCATTGATTCTGTTAAAGTGGCGGCTACAGAGATCCTGCTGTTTCAACCTTCCCCATGCTGGGGCAGTACACAGGTGTTTCTGCGTGGGCATCAGAACCCAACTGACTGAAGCATCTCCCTTCCCCCCATTTTTAAAAAAAATCTTCAACTTATGTACAGATGTCATTTTTTGTTGTTGTTGTTTTGGTTTGGTTTTTCGAGACAGGGTTTTTCTGTGGAGCCCTGGCTGTCCTAGAACTCACTCTGTAGACCAGGCTGGCCTCCAACTCAGAAATTCACCTGCCTCTGCCTCCTGAGTGCTAGGACTAAAAGCGTGCCCCACCACTGCCCGGCTACAGGTGTCTTTTAATTATTCATTTCGATTCGATAACTAAAGTGTTCTTTCTTTCTTTCCCTCCTTTTTTCTTTCTTTCTCTCTTCCTTTCTTCAATCTCTCTTTCTCTCTCCTTCCCTCTCCCTCTGACTCTCTCTCTTTTTCGTTTAACACTTACTGGTAGACCCCACTCTCTATTTCCAGCTGGCTTTGGACTCTTGATAATCCCGCCTTTGCCTCTTTGATGTTGTGATTACAGGTTCGAGGCACCACGCCCCACGGGACTTAGTTTTATCTTAAAAAGAGACCGAGTTGGACCGAGTAGGCAGGGGTAGAGGGTAGCTCCAAACAGCCGCTGTAGCTAATTACAAATATCTGCTACCTGAACAGTAACTGTGTGGCCTTACTCAGATCTGAGCTAGGATTTTCTTCCCCTAACTTCATCAATAATAAATGTGGTACCCCATCAACCAGACCTCGGGACTTCTGCCTGCACTGCAAACAGATCTTGCTAAATGGACAGAAAGGCCCGGGCTGACCAAGAGCTACTGAGAACGTTTTACATCTTAAAACCCTCAGCACTTTGGCCATGTGTTTAATAGCGTTGGCCTCTGAAGGTTCCAGTGCAATCCTTCTTCCTCTTTTTTTTTTTTCCCCCGGCCAAGAACTCTGCTTTACTGGGTCCTGTGATGTTGGATGGGTCTCTTTAAAAAAAAAAAAAAAAAAAGAGCCTTCTATGGCCCCTCTGTGGCCAGCACAGTCGACTACCCTACTGTCTCAAATCCATTCGAAATGGCTGTAAAATAATGCCAGCTGAGCCTGGCAGTAAATCTTCCCCCTTTCATTCAGAAAGACTGACAATGAGAAGTGGCCCAGAGAGGTCACCTCAGCTTGTAGGTTTCCACTCCTGCTGGCCTGGCCTGACTTCTCAGGCCTGACCACCACATGTATTTCCTACTCCTGTTTATCCCTGACCAGGGCCAAGTTGAGGCATCTAGTCGGATGTGCCGCATCTCTGTGATGGAGAAAGAATAGGAAACTGTACTTACTCCAGGCTCCTGGGGGCTTCGTGGCTGTTCAGACCGCTCAGAGTGCCAGTCTTCCTGTGTCTTGGTGGGAAATAGTGAGACTCAGCTGGAAAACAGGTTTTTCTGGCTGATTAGGCTTAAGATGGATGTTTCTCTCCACAGAGGGAAGACAGGGACTGCCAGGAATGTTTTTAGGCAAGAAGGGTCGGGAGGTGACGCTGCAATGGAGACTCGATGGAGACTCCGGGGGATTCGGTTGTGTTTCTGAACCCGCCTGCACTGAGGATAGTTGTCTCCCCACCTGGGCAAGAGTTTTGGAAAACAAGCACATCCCTGAGACTTATTGATTGGAATTTCATGGTCAAGGTAGAGGGACAAACTGGAAGGGAAATGAGCTCTGGGTTCTGAGTTGAAATAGCCGGCTTCAGGCTCATCTATTCTGATACAATGAGCGAAGCCAGACAGACAGGCTCTCCCCAGGTCCTCTGGCACCCACGATGGGAGGCCAAAACTCTCCCTGCGCTCCCTCTGGGTGGGGGCGGGGCTTGGAGAAAATCTTGGGCTTGCTTGAAACTGCAGGGTGTTCGGAGACTGTCCTTCTAATTTGCTTGCTGATTATGATGTGAGAGAGAGAGAGAGAGAGAGAGAGAGAGAGAGAGAGAGAGAGAGAGAGAGAGAGACCTTGATACTGATACCTCTTGGGAGCGAGATTAATTGACAGAACATAGAGACACGTCTCTCTCCTCTACAGACTGGAAAAAAATGTGTGAGTGTGCAGAGAGCTTGTAAGGTGACCCAAGAGACTGGATTGTGCGGGTTCCAGTAGATGCTAGATAAGCTGCGTTTCTGGGGTGCTGAAAGACAGAGTTACAGTGTCCTGTTCATTCTTCGATGAGAAGCCAACCACAGAAACTGGGAGGTAGACACAACTGTGAACTCACACACACACACACACACACACACTCAATCAGGCTTAGAACCCATAGGCAGGATTCCCAATCTCTCTCATAGGTTTCCTCAAAGCGGCCGCGGATTAAACCATCATCCGCCACCATCTTTGGCCACCCCAGTGCTATTAAAAATAGTAGTTATTAGACTTGGATGACCCTACAGAACCTTATTATTTCCTTCTTCTTTCACTTTGACTTCCATCTTTTGATGAAACCGAACCGTTGGCCCTCCAAAAAACAATCCATGCTTCCGGTGCCTTGTTCTGGGTGACTTTTGATCATGTGATCTACTTGGGCAAACAGAGCAGCAGAGTAGCTCCCAGTCAAGGTTTTAGGAGATGAGGCACATAACTATTTGTCCTGTGTGTCTCTACCACTATATATATTTAAATTGCGTTTATTTATTTACCTATTTATTTGTGTGTGTGTGGATCGTGGGGGAGGGGTGTCGACTAAAACGCCAGCATTGGCGGCAAGCTGTTTCTTGGGCCTCAGAACACAGAATGGAGCCCAGCTTTACCTATCAGCTGATAGAAGAGCCTCGCCGAGCTCAGCCAAGATCAGCCCAGTCAGGAATCAAAATAAGCAATGGCTTCTTCTGGTCGAAAGCACTGACATTTTTCCTGGATGCTTGTTACACAGCAGTAGCTGACACATGCAAGATGTACTTTCTTTTCTTATCCCCCTTTGCTGCAGTCTGTCCGCCAGAGGGCTGAGGGTGGTGTCCGAAGGGTCTCCTCTCCTTGAGTGACTCTGATTCCTCCTTTGGATCTCAGCTCATAGCTCCTGACCTCAAGCAAGGTAGGGACCCTTCATCACATACCTTGATGAGTTGACCAGAGATAGACCCTTGTAAGACCGTACCCTTGATTCCTCCCTGAGGTTCAAGGCGCTTCTCTTTGATCCAAATTAATATTGTTTCTAGAGACAAATTCTTTATTGTCTTCTCAAGACAAGAGTTCTCTGTGTTGCCCTGCCTGTCCCGGAACTATGTAGCCCAGGCTGGCCTTGAACTCAGAGATCCTCCTGCCTCTGCTTCCCAAGCACTGCAACTAAAGGTGTATACATACCGCTACCACCATACCTGGCTGGAGATAGATTCTAAAGTAGCGCAGGATGGCCTTGAACTTGAGACCCTCTGCCTCTGTCTCCCAAGTGTTGAGATTACAGGTGTGAGGTCATCACACCCAGCCCTTGTTTGGCTCTTCTTTGTATTCTCCTGTAGTTATAA
The DNA here is from genome assembly GCA_036184795.1 of Tokudaia tokunoshimensis. Lineage (NCBI taxonomy): Eukaryota > Metazoa > Chordata > Mammalia > Rodentia > Muridae > Tokudaia > Tokudaia tokunoshimensis. The sequence goes on along the minus strand of BTHU01000006.1, from coordinate 9,807,673 downwards.
AACACCTAGCCAGGCTCATAGTAGTGTTCAAATACATGCCACTCAAATACGTAACGAAGGCTGGGGGTGTTCTTCAGTAGGTAGAGTTCTTGCCCACCATGTGTGAAACTCTGGTTTGATCCCTAGCACTGCAATGCTTTAAAGGTGGCAGAGCCTGCCCTAGCACAGAACCCAAGTTCAGTTCCCAACACCCACATTAGTTTGGCCACAACTCCATTTCCAGGGGATCTGATACCTCTGGCTTCTTGGGTATCTTTATTCACATACACAAACACTGCACCCCCCCGCGCCCCTCACACACTCACTGGTACATATAATTTAAAAAGAATTTTTTGTTTGTTTGTTTTTCGAGACAAGGTTTCTCTGTGTAGCCCTGGCTGTCCCGGAACTCACTCTGTAGACCAGGCTAGCCTCGAACTCAAAAAATCCGCCTGCCTTTGCCTCCCAAGTGCTGGGATTACAGGCCACCACTGCCTGGTAAGAATTCTTTTTTTTTTTTTTAAGAAGATTCAGTATAGATGGCAAATCAGCTGGTGACTTGAACTAGGGACGGTGGTACAAAGGTTCCCACCTAATGGTGGATTGGCAAACAGGGTTCATTTTGCTTGTTGCTTTGAGACAGGTTCTCACTATGTAGATTAGATCGGTCTTGAACTCAACAGAGATCCACCTATCTCTGCCTCCTAATACTGGTATTATAGAGGTCTGTCAGCATCCTCCACCCCCATTTTTTTTTTTTTTGAAAGTGGGTTTCATGTAGCCCAGGCTGCCTTTAAACTTCTGATCCTCCTGTCTCTTCCTCCCAAGCCCTGGGACTATAGGGCTATGAGTCACCACACCTGGCTACCGTGCACAGCTGAGTGTCATCCCAGCCTTACCTCCACCACCAAGGACACAGGCCCGGGAGGGTTGTCTTTATTTTACCGACCAGTAAACTAAAAACAAACAGGTTGAGTCACTTACCCCAGGTCACAGATCAAAGAAGTCCCAGGGTCAGGACTGGCCAGCCTGGGGTCTTTAGCGACTGTCTCCATCAGGAGACATTATCACCTGGGACCTGGGGATTCCTGGAGCCAAGATTCTGATCTTGAACAACGTCAAGCTGTGGAGATATTTGCTTGGGGGGAGCAGTGTGACCAGCTGTAGAAACCACACGACCTGGGTGTGGGACGGTCACTGGAGGCCAGAATTGGTTAGAATGAAAGGACCGGCTTGGGTTCTCAAGGGTGATGAGTCACCCGATCCAGAGGTCAATTTAGCAAGTACCCCAGGGTTTCAGTTCGGTTCTCAGAAGTCCAGATTGGCAGCTTGCGGGAGGGAGAAGCGGAGAGATGCTTCGCGAAAGATAAGCGGGGCTAAGAAAATGTCTCTCAAGCTCAGACCTCAGGGCTAGTGGGAAAACACCCAACTCAGGGTTATGGCACATAAGTGGGGAGAAGGAGATGCGAGATACAGACAATTGAAGAAGGGCTAATGGGAAGACGAGAGAGAGAGAGAGAGAGAGAGAGAGAGAGAGAGAGAGAGAGAGAGAGACGTTAAAAGGCAATAAATCAGGCTTGCCTGCCTAGTTCCTACCCAGGAATTCTGTAGAAGGTGGTTAACTCTTAGCAACTGGATGGGGTTTCATCAGCCTTCTGGCAGGGGCATTGGGCACACTGTAAAGGGGGATGCACCCCAGGACAGGCTTGGCTCTGGGAGGGAAGGGCCCCTGGGGAGACGTTGGAATCCCAACAAGTGGGAGTTTGGGCTGGTGGTGAAGCTGCTCTCTCACCTCAGTCACTGGGGAACAGTCTCCCCAAGAGTTAATCAGTCCACAGGGTGAAGACACCACAGGGCATTGTTTACCTCCTTCTGACAAAACCCTTCCCAGAAGGCCTGAGGGGTGATTCTCTGTAATTATATCTCTAGTGAGGTTCTGCAGGTTCTGTGGGGTGGACGGGGCGCCTCGGGCAGATTAACCCGTTATTGCCCACGGTGCACCTGGAAGAAGGGCCTGGAATCAGAGTAATGCCTAGCTTCCATCTGCCAGTTGAGGGGTTGGGTGTGGTCAGGAAACTGAGGCATTTCTCTGGCTTCTCCAGCTAGCTCAGAGATGTGGGTCAGAGAAGAGCTGAAGGTGTGGTTTCCCTACGCATTAATGGTTGAAATGGAAAAAGAAAACTATGGGACATCTGGGCATGGGTTAAATTCCTTTACTACCCAGGTATGCTGTGTGACATGAAGAAAGTTGCTCAACTCCTCTGAACTTCAGCTCGGTGGACAGGAGAAGAGCACTGAATGTGATAGCATGTATGAGCTTCCCTGTGAGTTATAGAGAAATGTCAATGTTGGTTGGGGCAATGGGAGCGTCAGGTTAAGGTGTAGGTTGAACTTCCCATTGCCACAGCTGTAGGAGATCTAGGTTAGACCCAGAGGTGCAGTGGCAACTGAGCTAAGAGCCCAACTTTCATGACTCATACTGAGTTACCAGACCAGGCACAGGAAGTAAACGCGGTGGTTTTAAGAACGGTGGCAGGAATTCCCAGCATGCTCCTCTGCACGGGACTTCCGGTTCCTCCTATCAAGCGCTGGAGTCTGTATCCCTCCCCCCTCTTGAATTTGTATGGCTCCTGGGACCTGCTTGTACCAAAAAGACAGAATGTAGGTGGTACCTGAAGTGGAGCCTGGAGGGACCCTGCTGTTGGGACTGTCACTTGGTGGGTAAAGAGCTCGTGAAGCCCTGAGTTCAATTCCCAGTACTGCCCGCACCAGTAGTCCCAGCCCTGGAGAGCTGAAGGCAGGAGAGTTAGAAATTCAAGGTCATCCTCAGGTACTATATAGGGGGTTCAAAGCGAGTCTGGGCTCCTTGAGACCCCGTTTCAATGGAAAATCAATACAATAAGTCAGGGTGTGGCTCAGTGGTAAAGTGCTTACCTAGAATGAAGATACCCCGGGTCCAGGCTCAGCATCTTTCCTTTGTAGCTGCAATTCTAATTTATTATGGCTTACGCTGGAGGCAAGAAACAATCCCCTCCCATTGTCCATTCATCATGGATATACATAATATGAGGGTGCTTTTCAGGGAGGGGGCAAAAACACCCTGAAGCTAGCAACAGTAGGAACCCCCTCACCTTTGGACAACGGGGGCTTGAGAGTACAGTTTGGATATCCACGTGGGCTGGGTCCGCAGATGCCGGGCTGCCCAGTGTAGAGTCCTGGTGGCTCACAGACCCTCAAGGAAGATGGCAAGACGTGGATGCCCAGCCCCACCTCCGCTTAACCCACTCTCCTGCCTTCTTATCACCATCAATACTTCAAATAAGCTGAGCCCAGCAAGAAGTCAGGGGCTGGAACACAAGTCTAGGCTGGAAGCTAGGCTGTCTTATTGTCCCCTTAGAGGTTCCTATTGGGGGTCGTGGGTCTTGACTGTGACCTTGGGGCTGCTTTCATCAAAGAAAGAGAACTTGGGCCCGTTTAGGGAGGAGGTACACAGGGAATTTCCGGAACGGAGGCGCAGTTCGAAAGCTTCACGGCAGACACCTTTTGCACTGTCAGCACCAAGATAGGCTCAAGTGTGTTGCTGTGGCACTTGGGGAAGAATTTGGAGCGTGTGTCTCCCAGACACTCTCCAGCCCCCCCCCGCCCCCAAGTCTTTATTTTTAAAGGAAGCATTTATTAGCTTAGCTGAGTTTTTATTACTTCCCAACTGTAGGACCCTGGGGTGGGGCAGGTTGACAGGACCTCCTTTGGGTTTTAGTTTTGCTGTCTGCAAACTAGAAGAGTACAGTCCCGGTTTGCTCCTCTGTTGGTGGGATAAACCAAAACAACATGGAGAGGAAAGGGTGTATTTGGTTTATACATCCAGGTCTCAGGCCATCCCTGAGGAACTCAGTCAGGCCAGGAGCAGAAGCAAGAACCAAGGAAGATGGCGGCTAACTGGTTTGTTCAGTCTTCCCTTTCTGACACAACCCGCTAGACTACCGCTAAGGGGTGGCACCAACCGCCGTGGGTAAAGCCCGCCTACATCAACTGTCAATCAAGACAATGTCCCACAGACATGGCCACAAGCCCGTCTGATCTGGACAATTCCTCAGTTGAGATCCCTGGTCCCAGATGACACTTAGTTGTGTCAAGTTGGTAATAAAAATGAACCAGTACAATTATAATGAGACTTGAGGCTGTCCACACAGGTCCAGGGGTGCAGGAGGATCAGAAGTTCAAGGTCATCCTTGACTACATCAGGAGTTTGCAGCTAGCCTGGGCTACCTGTCCTTTTCAGAGAGGTGGTAACAGGACGGACGACTGTCTCATTTGGGTTTCTATTGCTGTGATTAAGACCATGGCCGAAGGCGACTTTTACAAAAAGACTTTTTTTTTTTTTGGTTTATGTGGCAGAGTCATAGTTCAGAATGACATCAGAGCAGGAAGTCGGAGGTAGGAACTGAAGCAGAGACCTTGGAGGAATGCTGACAACCTGCTTGCTCCCCATGGCTTGGTTAGCTTGCATTTTTATACAACCCAGGATAGAGGTGCCTAGGGGTGGCGCCGCCCACAGTGGGCTGGGCCCCGCCCTCAGTAACCAATCATTAATTAAGAGAATTCCCTACAGGGGACCCTAGCTTGTGTTAAATTCACCAAACCAAACCAACAAACAAGCAAAACAAACAAAAACAAAAACTAAACGGCACATAGCCTTCACATAGAGATTTCTTTTCCAAAAGCCCAAATAAACTTTAACTTAGTCTTTTTTTTTTTTTTGGTCAGTTATTCTATCTCGGCAGCAGAAAAGCAATTACGACAGGAGCTCAGTGTGGCTGCCTGAGTCTTGCAGGCAGTGATGGGGAAGAGTGAGCCTTGTCTCCTGGTCATCACGTGGCTGCTCCTCTGGACAATGTGGCCTGTTGTCTCTCTAGACATTTCTTCTTACAGGGCACCTGTCAGTTCTGAGTAGGGTTTGCCTAATCACAACATCTATCTATCTATAACAAACATTTTTGGATTTTTTTAAATATCAAAATTAGATGAGGAAGGGGACTGGGGAGATGGCTCAGTGGATAACTGCCTTCCTGTGCTCGTCTGAGGGCCGGAGTCGGATCCCCAAGCATCCACCATAAAAAGCCAGGAAGTCCTGGAGGATCCCAGCACTTGCAAGGCAGAGACTGGATCCCCGGCGCAAGCTAGCTGTCTATACCAGCAGACTCCAAAGGCCCTGGCTTTAGAGACAAAGTCTGCCTCAGTAAAAAGAACGCCAGGCAGTCCAGAAAGTCACTCAGCATCCACTTTGGCCTCCACATACAGACAGACACATATGGTGGAAACATGTATGTACACACACTCAAATACAACAGGAGGTCAAAGATTATGAAATTACTGGTAAATGATACTGGGTGGTGGTGGAGCAGCATGCCTGTAATCCCAGTACTCAGAAGGTAGAGGCAGGTGGGATATCTGAGGTCAAGGCTAGCCTGGGCTATAGACCTAGTTCCAGGACAGCCAGGGCTACACAGAGAAACCCTGTCTTGAAATCTACACTTCCTACTCCAATAAAGGGAAGGCACAAGAAAATATTCACTGCCTTGGGGGAGCAGGAAGCGGTTGACAGAGCTATAGTTTTCTCATGGGTACAGTCCCTCTACTGTTAGGACAATCAAAGAAAGGGGTTGGCACCCATGTCCTCTCATCAAAGTGGAGGATGCATTGGGAGGTCACATGACATCTCTTGAGAGAAGTCAAAAAGTTGCAGAACTAGGCTCTGTACCCCTCCCTAGAGAGGCTAACCACTGCCTACCCCTGCTCCTGTAAGAGGGGTAAGATACGTCTGGACAGACACATCAGTACAAGGACACAGAGAACCCTGGGCCAGACAGGCTACTGGGCACAGTGGCTGAGTTCTCTCATTCCTGTGCCCACTCAAGGGATAAAATTCTGTATCTTAGGCCAAGAATCCTTGAAGTACTTGTGACCTGGGTATCTGTGGCCTCTTCTAAGGACCTGAAAGTGACAGCTGAGACCTGTCTAGTGATGTGACATCATAGGAATTTGAGGTTGGTGATGGTAATGACTGGCTTACAGCCTGACAGGGAGGAGGGAGGAGATAGAGTCTGGAATGGGGCTGGCCCAGGGCTGGGCACTCTTGAGAACAGGCTGTGTGGAGTTTGTGGCTGGATACTGCTTGCTTGCTTACAGGTAGCTGATGGGATGCTGTAAGATTGCAAATGGAAAGAAAACCTCTGAAGGTGGAGCTTTGGATGCACACAGCACAGGGTAGTCCTTACAGAAAACACCAGAGACCATCACACCCCGTGGGTCCAGATGAGGAGACGGAGGTTCTGAGTTGACCTGACCCAGGTCTCTTAGAATGAGCAGTGGAAAAAGTTACAATGTCTTTCTCATGACGCTGCACCCTAGATGTGTGCCATGTTGCAGACTGAACCTGGGCTTTCCCTGGAATGCACAAGGTCCTGGGTTTGATCCCTCAGATTCATGGGTATGTCAGGGTGGCCTTGAACTCCTGATTCTTCTGCCTCAGAATTACTGGGATTGATGGTTTCAGAATTACTGGTTTGTACCATAAGGTCCAGCTGTGATTTTGTGTGTGTGTGTGTGTGTGTGTGTGTGTGTGTGTGTGTGTGTGTATGTGACAGGGTTTCTCTGTATAGCCCTGGCTGTCCTGGAACTCACTCTGTAGATCAGGCCGGCCTTGAACTCAGAAATCTGCCTGCCTCTGCCTCCCAAGTGCTGGGATTAAAGGCATGTGCCACCACTGTCTGGCCAGCTGTGATTTTTTTTTTTAAAAGTACTCTATTATATTTCTATAATGTGTATGGGTGATTTGCCTGTATGTAAGTCTGCGCACTGAGTATGTATCTGATGTTCAAATGTGCAAGACTAGAAAAGGGTTGGGTCTTCTGAAACTGGAGTCACATGGCTGGCTGTGGTTTTTGTATTCTGGTCTCTTGAGCAATCTGGAATCACATGACCTGTAAGATTTTCATGATCTGGCTTCTGTTTTATATTCAAGCTCTGGGTACGTGGACTCCGTGTTCATTTTCTTGAGAATTTTAGCTGTTTATACACCGTGTTCGTTAGCTACAGCTTCATGACAAACGACTTTAAATATAGAACTTAAAATAACAATTTTGAATTTTTGTCTTTTTGACGGGGCAAATGCTGGGAACCTCGGGCCCTGTGTGTAGGAAGCAGACATTCCTTCCTTAAGTAAGTTTTACTCCAACTCCCGAGAATATTGTCTTGATATCGACCAGGCCCCAGTCGCCTGAAGTCTTAGCCGAGGCTTGGAGGACTCAAATACAAGATCGTACACTCACATAGATGGTGTCTTAGTTTAGGTTTATCTGTTGTGAACAGGCACCACGACCAAAGCAACACTTAATTGGGCCTGGCTTACAGGTTCGGAGGTTCAGTCCGTTATCATCAATGTGGGAACACGGCAGCATCAGGCAGGCATGGTGCAGAAGTTGCTGAGAGTTCTACATCTCGTTCCAAAGGCAAAAAGGAGAAGACTGACTTCCAGGCAGCTAGGATGAGGGTCTTAAAGCCCATGCCCACTTTGATATACCTACTCCAACAGGGCCACACCCAATCTAACAGGACCACACCCACTCCAACAAGGCCACACCTCTTAATAGTACTACTTCCTGGGCCAAGCATATTCATACTACCACAGATTGTTTGGTACCACTACACATTCTCCAGGATAGGGGAGCTTTCTGTCATCATGGCAGTGTCCTAGTAGCTGAAGATCAACAAAGGACTGAGGGCAAAGTCACAGTGTCTCTAGACATGGTCTTGGATTGTGCATTTCCTATCTCTTTTAAAGTTCCCAGTTTAAACCAATCTTCTCTGATGAAACAGCTTCCAGTAAATACCTGGATTCAAGAATCATGGGGCCATTGGGTGTGGCATACACCTTTAATCACAGCACTTGGGAGGCAGGGGCAGGCAAATCTCTGTGATTTTTGAGCCCGGCCTGGTCTATAGAGTGAGTTCCAGGACAGCCAGGGCTACACAGAGAATCTAAAAAAAAAAAAAAAATTACAAGGCCATTTTGGAAATAACATGTCCATTTCCTTCTGCCTAGAGTCTACTCTCCTTTTGCCATTATTCTTTCATATTTAATTTAATTTTAAAAATAACATTTACTTGTGCACAGGGGGAAGGGCATGTGCCACAGCACACATGTGGAGGGTGACTTGGGAGCTGCTGGGTCCCGAGGATCTAACTGGGGCCACCGGCTTGGCAGCATGTATACTTCTCAGCCCTTTCATCTTGTGTTGTATTTTGTTTTGAAACACATGGCCTTGTGTAGCCTAGGCTGCCCTGGAACTTCCTGTCTCTGCTTCCCAAGTGCTGGGATTGTAGGCTGGGGCTGCCACGCTTGGCTTTGATCCTTCCTTTAACCCTCGCCTTCTGGAAGGTCTTTAGCTCCCCTTCTGGGCTCAGCACCAGGTAGTGTTCTTGTTGCTGGGGTAGGACATCTTGTCAAACGCTCTCTCCCCACATCCACCTTTACAGTTCTCACCTGTGTTGCTCCCTTACACTCTGAAATCCCCTGCAGTAGGCTTCTGTCTACAGCCAGAGAGGCGCCTTTATTTGTCTGTCTATCTATCTATCCATCCATCCATTCATCCATCTATCTATCTAATTAACCATCCATTCATCCATCCATCCATCCATCCATCCATCCATCCATCCATCCATCCATCTATCCATTCATCTAATCCATCCATCCATCCATCTATCCACCCACCTATTCATCCATCCATCCATCCACCCACCCACCCACCCACCCACCCATCCTATCTATCTATCTATCTATCTATCTATCTATCTATCTATCTATCCATTCATCCATACATCTACTTATGGTTTTTGAGACAGGGTTTCTCTGTATAGCCCTGGCTGTCCTGGAACTTGCTCTGTAGACCAGGCTGGCCTAGAACTGAGAGATCCATCTGCCTCTGCCTCCTGAGTGCTGGGACTAAAGGCTTGCGCCACCACCACCACCATCAGAGAGCAGTCCTCACCCCTGCCCCCCAAACTCTGACCTCTTCTGTGGCCTCCCACTTCCCTTGCAGCAAGCAAGCAAGCAGTAGAAACCTTACAGAGGTCCCTGACTTTTACAAAACTCGTTCCCTCTGCCTCTGCTAAGTAGACAAGCATGCAGATTCCCTTTGGCAGGCATACTCTCCCCTCTGCCTGCCCAGTCTTCCCTCAGCCTACACACCTTGCTTGCACCCGAGGATTCTGTCCTTGCCTCTTCAGATCCTTCCTCCCATGCTCTGCTGGGTGGTGCACTCTGACCTGGAAACCTTCTCTCCCCCTACCCGGCTCAGCTCGCCTGGTCATCGTTTTGGTTGTTGTTGTTGTTGTTTTCCTTCCGTCTCAGCATTTATTGTCTTTCAGCAAACTCTTTAGGCTGAGCAAGGTGGTGCATGCCTGTCATCCCACCGCTTGGAAGGCTGAGACAGGAGGATTGAGAGTTCTAGACTAGCCTGGACTACAGAATGGTAACACTACAGAGAAACGAACCCAACCCTCTCCTCCCCCATGACTGCCAGTTCTCATCCTTCTTCTTTTTCTTTTGAAATCATATAGCCCAGGCTAGACTTATATTCACTATGTAGCCAAAGATGACCTTAGACGCCTGATCCCCCTGCTTCCGTCTCCCTAGTGATGGGACTGCAGGTAAGCATGATGAGGTTCGTTTCATTTTATGCTGATGCTCAAACACAGGGCTCTGTGCTTGCTAGGCAATCACTTTATCTACCGCCTGAGTTAGATCCCAGCCTCAAAAGGAATCTTTGAACTGGCTGGTGGCAGTTTCTTTGTGGCCCTCGGTCCATCTGGTCATGTGGTCCCAGGCACCTGAACCGAGAATGGGGCTGAAGAGGTCCTTGCATCCTGAGGTCAGAGACAGGGTCCACCCTCTGGATAGAAGAGGGGCTAGGAGCCATGATGACATTGCTTTCATTGTATATGTGTTCCCCGCCCGCCCCCAACCCCCTTAATTAAAGCGCCTGGCCAATGGGGGATGCCCTTACAGCTCAGCGTCCACTGGGGGTTGGGGCGACCCCAGTGGGCCACACACAGACCCAGACAAACAGAGGGCTTTCTGAAATGGACGTTAATTGTCTCCAGGCCAAGGAGAGCTACAGAATGAGAGTTTTCCGGGCTGACCCAGGGGACAGGGATGTAGAGAGAGACCTAGCCTCTACCCCCTGGTCACTCTCATTTCCTCACCGGCTTTCCAGAAATCCAGGTCGTTTTTAAGCCGGGGGCTGCAGTCTATCGCTAGAGCATGGGGTCGCTTCCGGGGTCACCAGCCGGACAAGGAGGTCAATTTTAGCAGGAAACCTCGTATTTAAGAGGGGCTGGTGGAGCCAGGCCTCGGAAATGTGGCCCTGACCTTTCAAAAAAGCTGGGTCTTTCCACCTCAGTGTACACCTGGGGGGCACACGCTCCCTTCCATATGAATTTACTAAGTTAACTCCTTGAGCACACGTGTGTATCGGGTGTGGGGGAAGGGCCTTCAAACGAGTCATTTGAAAATCTTTACCGATTCCGGTGAGAGAGGCTCAAAAAAAGTTCTCTGTTCTCATTTCACAGATGAGAACCCCGAGCCTGGGAGGGGCTGAGAGGCTTACTCAGGACCCCTTAGTTGGGTGCCATCTACTGAAGCTTAATTCTCCCTCTGCTCCTTGTGCCTCACCTTCTCCTCATGTTAGCCTTGACCCTCTGACCTCCAAGCGGAGGGGAGGTTCTTAGGAAGAACATCGGAGAGACCTCAGGATAAGTTGGCTGCAGACCACCCCCTCACTTGTCGGGGCTTTGCTGCTCTCCACAGGAGGAGAGAGAGAGGCCTCTCTCCGACCCACCCGAGGTGCCATTAAAGTTAATTGTTTTTACTGCCAGTTTTACATAGTCTTGTAAATCTTTTTACGATGTGGCCCTGGAACAACTGTGTGCAGAACTCGGAAGACTGAAGGTAGCTGGGATACAGGGCGCTTGTGTGTGTGTGTGTGGGGGGTGCTGCTACACGGAAGGGTGGAAAGGGTAGGGAAGCCAGAGGACTTTGTGGAAGCATCTCTTGCCTTCTTTGCAGGATAACAAGCTTAGGTCCTTCATCTGCATTCACATTGTTGGTTTCTGTCAGGTGAGGCTACAACCACCCAGAAGCCCTTTATTTGGAGAAGCCCTCCTCTTGACCCTCAAGGATCTGAGATACCCAGAAACAGGCGTGAGGTCCAGCCTTTGGAAAGTTAGTTACAGGGACCTTTGGGATCCCTTACAGCTGCAGTGTGCAGGACCACACTGGGGCACGGCCACAAGGCAAGAGGGTAAACATAAAGGGATGCACATTCCACAGTGTGTGCAAGTCACCTGCTGACACCCTGCCGCTTGCTTACCTCTGTCTTCTGCCACAAAACAGTGCCCCATCTCTTAAAGCCCTGGTCGTAGGGGGAGCGATGGGGGTTACTGTACTTTAGGATTTCTCTCTTTGTCATTGCCACCCTCATTCTACGCCATCTGTATCATCTGGCATAAAAGGAAAAGCTTAGCTTCCAAAGCTAAGTGCCACTCAAGTGCCCAGGGAAGCACTAGAAAGACAACATCCGTGGCTACAGTCACTTCTGTATTTTTTTGGGGGGGGGGAGGAGGAAGAGTTTCGAGACAGGGTTTCCCTGTGTAGTTCTGACTGTCCTGGAACTCACTCTGTACACCAGGCTGACTTCGAACTCAGAGACCCGCCTGCCTCTGCCTCCCAAGTGTTGGGATGAAAGGCATGTGCCACCACCGCCTGGCTGAGCCAGTCTTCCGAGGTAGCTCAAGCTAGCTTCCCAAGTCTCCATCTTCCTGACTCTGCCTCCCTCGTGTACCCCCATGTCCAACTTTGTGACATTTATAATCAAGCCAAATATCTATCAGGCACCAGGAGTGTGAGCTGCACTCACCATGTGGGTGGCTCACCCCCTGCCTTGGTAGTATGTAAAGGACCAGACCAGACCGTTGTCTGAATTGGAACCAGGAGCTCCAAGGACTGAGCTGAGCCATCCCTCTCTGAATGTTTTCTCTAGGCAAGGTGAGCACGTCTTCCCCTTCATTATTTGCTAGACTAGCAACAGAACCATCTCAAAGACCAACTAGTGAGGATCAGTGAGTGCTGTAGGGATTGTAGAGGCACGGAGGGAGACCGCTGGCCCTTGCAACTATGTTAAGGGCTTTGGCCAGGTAACACTTGGAAGTTCTGCTAAGCCAGAATGGACAGAGAAGTTGAGTTCAACTCCTGGAGACTGGTGGGGGTGGGGGTGGGAGTGGGAAAACAACCCTCTCTCCGGCAGCCGCATCCAGCATCAGGGAAAGAATTGTTCTAACAGCGTAGCAAATGCAAAACCCTACAAACTCGCTCCAATCCCAAACTTCCCCCCAGTCGCTGCGTCCCCATTTGAGGGGCGGGGACCAAGGCTACTCAAAGCAGGGGGGGGGGGTTTACAGGCTGCAGAGAGCACCTTGGAAGCTCAAGACCTGTTCACACCGAGCATCGCTCGGGTGGGTGGGTCGGTGCCTTACAGAAAAAGCCCGGAGTGAGGGAGACCAAGCCGCTGCTGGCATAGGCCGGATCGGGGCTGCCGGGATCCGGGAGCTGCCACGGCCCTTGGGTTCCGAGAAGGCTCTGCTTGCGGTGGCACCGGGCGGTGCACGCGGGCCGGGAGGTTAATGACCAGGCTTTTCTGTAAGCTCCGGGAATTGAGAACGCGTCTGTGAAGCTAATGAATTGTACCAGGAGGGTGAGGGTGAGGGCCCTGGACTGGGGGCCTGAGTCTAGGGATCCCCCCTCTGCCCCCCAGAGAGACCGAGGGGCGCACTCCCTGGCCTGGTCTCCTTCCCCATAGTGGAAGGAGAGGCGCTGCAGAAGGCTCTCAGTGGTTCCCCCCCCCCCTGGAAAGTTCAATTAGATTGTACCGTGACGCTGAAATTAGTTTTCCAAGTGGTTTCTTACAATTTCGGTCTGGGGAGGTGGGAAGGGGGAGACAGGGTCTCTTGTAATCCAGGCTAGCCTCAAGCTCACTCTGTAGCCAAGAATGGCCTTGAGCTCCTGCTCGGTGCTCCTCCACTCCTCCACTTCACAAGTGCTGGGATTACTGGTCTGCACCCGGTTTATGGGGTGCTGGGGATAGAACCCAGCATGTCAGCACTCTGCCCACGACACTACAGTCCCACTTTCAGCTTGTTCTTTGATCCGACTCCTGGTCTCCTTGTGTTATTCAAAAAGGCCTAGACCTTGTGTCCCTGCATTCTTTGAATCAAGCCCCATCAAAACGCAGTCTCTGGGGAATGAATGATGTGGCCCTTTTAGCTTTTCCCCGGGTCCCTCCCACAACTTCCATCCCGTTTGGGGGAGGGGGGTCATCCTCCTCTAGGGATAGGATATCTGCTTTGGTCCAAGCTTCCCTTCCCAGCGTCCCCTGCAGACCCTCCAGCGGTGGCGGCATCTGAGGACCTGACTCCCCTTCCCACTCCTGCGCCCTGCCCCTGGCCCTGCGGTGTAGCCCCAATCTTTTCTGTCTCACTTCTGCAAGCTGTCTGTTCTTCCCATTCACCGCCCCCCCCCAGCTTTTTTTTTTTTTTTTTTTTTTTTACGAGCTTCATCGCTGATCTGAACGTTCCTCTCTCCGTGAAATTTCAATTTGAGCTCTCCCTGGAGCGGCCTTTCCCCTCTTGTGGCCTGCCAAGTCGTTTGAAGGCTGCGCAAACATTCTTCCAGCCTCTAGTCCCCCGGAGTCTCGGTCTACACACGTGAGGGAGGGTGGAGGCGGCTCCCAGCTAGATCCAGGGACCCAAGGGGAGGAGGGGGACAGGAACAGGATAGAACACTCTCCCTCCTGGACTCTAGCGTCTCTAGGCTTGTGGGGTGGGGGTGGGGGTGCCCGTGTAGACCCGCAGGAACATTTCCCAGCCCACCTTAGAAGCCCTAGGCAGAAAGATGGTTGTGGCCTAAGAAAGATGGAGTTGAGGATAGATAGCTCAAGGCCTTGCTTCATTCTTAGGCATTCTTTGAAGCTAGGAGATGGTCGCTCCATTTTACAGATGGGGGAAACTGAGGCTGAGTCATAGAGTATGTTTCTAAGCTATACAATTGGGATTCAATGGTTTAGTGACCACTCTTCATAATCCCCCTCCCCCAGATAGTGGATGATTCCAACTTACCCTCCCACCACGCTGGAGGCAGAGGCAGGGGGATGGAGGTACAGTCAAGACCAGCAGGATATGTGCAACAAGTTCCAACTCATTCAGGGCTACCGCAGTGAGGTCTTGTCCCAAACAAAAAGCGAGTCCCAAATATTGTCATTACATTGTGTGATGTAATGTGACAATATTCAATGCTAACTCTTCCTTATTAAATACTATGTTCTGCTATGTGCTAAGTCAGCCATTTATTTGTCTTCTCACAGTGCTTCTACATATTAGTGCCTTCTACCCAATCGATAAGAAAATGAGGCACAGAGAGGGTGACCAACCTACCTAAGGACCCACAGTTCAATGAGTCGGTTGGTTGTCGGATTAGAACTCAGGTAGAGGTACCTGTGGGCCTCCACATCTATCCCTCTGAGATCCCAATTCCCCCTTAAATCCCATGGGAGAAACCCCATCCAGGCCCAGCAGCTGGGATTTGCAGCTTTCTTCCCAAAGGTTACTTTGGGGACACATGAGAAAATGGGAGGGAACAGGGGGGGTTACATAAGGCGAGAGACTTCAAAGGAGGCCTCCACTGGGGTGCATAGCCTTGACTCTGGGCAGCTAGCCAGAGGAACTACTAAGCAAGCCGAGGGCTGTCCACCCCCATGGCTGACCCATCTTCCTGCTCCTGTGACAGACAGATCAGGAGGCGATGGAGAACCACATTACCTGGGTGGGAGAGTTTGGGATTCTCTAATGAGAGGAGGAAGGAGAGAGGCATCCAGTAGTGGATAATAAGTTACAGCAACCAGCGTTTATTGAGCACTTACTGTTTGCTAAGCATAATGCCAAGTTCTTTTCTAATGTTGCCAATAAGCAGACAAGGAGTTTCCATTATTTCCTCATGTGAAAAGGCCCAGAGAGGGTAGGTCATTCGTTGAGAGTTGAACAGCCTGTAAGTGAGTGGATTGGAGGGAGCCCACAGTAGCTAGCAACTTCACAGAAATTGGGTGAATTCTTGTGGAAGTAGTCTTGATGGGCTCCAGATGGGGAAACTGAGGCCTGGCAAGGTGTGTGTCTGTTGGGGGTGGGGGTGGGAAACGAAAGCAGACCCCCACGTGGTCTGAGGCACACACTCTTCTACCATTTTCACACAAGAGGTACAGGTGTGACCTCAGGTTAACCAGGGGTTTCCTGCTGTCCTCTACTTACTGGGTGATTTTGTGCAAACTATTCTACCTCTGGGGGATGGGGGGTGGGGGCTTGAGTTCTCCTGTGGCAAATCGTGGACATACATGGGGATAAGTTAGTTCTTTACTTGTGGAGTTTCTTGATCATAATACTTGATGACACCCAAGAGGGCACAGCTAATCAATGGGCTAATCAATGGACTAATCAAGCACAGCCAGTGCCCAATCCCAGAGGCTCTGGGGCATCAGGCTTCCCTGGTTCCTAGAGTGGGTGGCACAAAGCTCTTCTTTGGCAGGTACCCACAGGCCTTTGGGTCCCAGAGGATCCAAGCCAGATCAGAGAAGTGTGTCATAGTTCAGCCCCTAGGGTTTGTCTGTGGCCCTCTTTTCTGAAGACCCCGGGATGTGGATTGGTGAAGGGGTGGATGGAGCTTGACCTGGGGCGTCTCTAAGACCCTCAGATATCTGTTACATGTCTGTGGGACAACCTGATCAAAGCCTCCTGTGTATGTGATAGTTTCAGATCCAGAGACAAGTTCCGTGGCAGCCCCGTTTTTACACCCCCCCCAGCCCCCCGTATAATTAGTCCATTGTCACTGTTACTGTTTAAGGGCCTTGCCCTGCTGTTCCCCACCGTAAGCCATTCAGATCTGGGAGGTTCCCAAAGGCAAAGTCACCTGGGCAAAGTGCAGAGCCCTGAGCGAGAGAGAGACCGATGGCCATCCAGACAGCAGAGAGGAGGAGGGGACAACACAGGGACACTTTGTGATGGAAAAGAACATTAGATCCTCTGCCTTCCTAGCCTCGATGTGGTATTAAACTGGACATCCTTTGCAGGGTCACAGATGCTGGAAGCCAGAGTCCCAGGGAAGCGACTCATCCCTGCAGTGATTGCTGTCATCCTGTCATCTTTATGCAAAAAGTAGCCTCGGAAACCAGCAGATGCAGATGCCTGCTCTGGGACCGATTTCTCCTCCAGAGAGTCCCATTCCTTGTCACTGGGTTGGGGAGCTGACCTTTACACCACAGAGAAATTCAAGCTTCTAGCACGTGGCTTCATGAAATAGAAGGGGTAAAGGATGCAAGGCTTCAAGGGCAGCTGGGACCTGCCTCTGTCTGTCTGTCTGTCTGTGTTGTGATGTGTGAGATGTGTGTGTGGTGTATAGTGTGTATGTGTTGTAATGTGTGTATAGTGTGATGTGTGTGCGTACATGCGTGTGTGTGTGTGTGTGTACTTGGGCAGGTTATCCAGTGTGTTGGCTGTGTATATAGGCTGGGAGGCAGACCAGGCATACAACCGGAGGTAGGGCTGGTACCCTGTAGTCTGAGGAGGTTGTAGGCAGTGTTGTACTGACTCAGAGACCTGGACTGTCTGTCTGTCCATGGCCCCTCCTGAGTCAAGCCACCCATGGTGTCTGGCCTCCAAACTTGGCATCTCACTTCACGTGTGCTTTTGACTCTCTGTGCTGCTGCAGGCAGGGAGACATTCTGGAGTGGAAGGAATGGCGGCTGAGGGGTGGCCCAGCCTGATTCTCATCCTTATTCTCTGCCTCTTCTCCCTGCACTCTCAGGAGAGGGTCAGTGTGCATATACTTCCATATTGTAGGCTGGAGAAGACCAGAGGCTGGGCTGGCTGCAGGGCAGGGAAGGAGGACCGGATAGCAGAGAGCCTGGTGTCATGGAGTGGGAGAGTGCAGGATGTGAGCTGCAAACAAAGGCCTTGGATCTGGAAGGGCTGCTGAGTGATGATCCCCAGGCCAGAGGCGGATGCCTGAGAGACAGACAGCAATGTAACAGTGGAACTTAGAGAAGCAGACTCAATGACAACCCCCAACACACACACACATGCACACACAAACACATATGCACACATACATAAACATACACACAAACACACACATACACATACATACACACAAACACACATAGACACATACAAGCACAAACGCACACACATACACACACAAACACACACACATATACACACAAACCCACACATACACACACATACGCACATACACACACAAACACACATAGACACATACACACAAACACACACACATGCACACACAAACACACACACATACACACACAAGCCACACATACACACATACCCATAGCCCCTACACTGGAAGCTCAGCCTCTAGATCACAGGTTCTCAGCCTGTGGGTTGGATTCACATTCAAACAACACTTTCTACAGGGGATGCATATCAGACATCCTGCATATCAGATATTTACAATATGATTCATAGCAGCAGAAAAATTACAGTTAAGAAAGAAGCAGCAAAATAACGTTATGCTTGGGGGCCACCACCACATGAGGAACTGTATTAAAGGGTCGAGGCGTTAGGCAGGCTGAGAACCACTGCTATAGATTATGAGGGAGAAGGGCCTGCCTTGGGGAGGCTGAGTTGGGTCAAATCTGGGATCACACTGAGGACAGCTATTGCCTTCTCACCTCTTAAATGTATCCAATGATGGGAGCAGGCAGAGATTCTGCCTCCCAGAGCTTCATGCTTCGTTATCTGATCTCCAAATCATGGGGACGCCCTGGGTACCATTCCCTGAACCATGCAAGTGGGGCTTGGTGACTCGTGCTTATGATCCTAGCATAAGACAAGAGCATCCTTGGGTACATAGTGTGTTCAAGGCCAGCCTGGGATCAAAATTACCTCTCACATCTGCTTCTTTGGGCATCAGTCATGGGAGCTTCAGGCACCATTCTGGATCCCAAGGTGCCTCGATGAGGGGGTGAATAGAATTTATTGGCTTCAGTCCTTTCTTCTGCCTTAAAGGGAGGGCTCAGCTTTCCTTGGGGTATGGGGTAATGATAACCATAAATGTAGTTCTGCATTTCCATCTCTGCTCCAAGGCTGGCTTGTCCTTGAGCCTCACATCAAGCAAGAAGCCTCCGTTCATGGAGCACACAGTGTGCACGGGGATCTCACTAGACACTATGGGGATATTGGAGCCAGGGAATGCCCAGGACCCTGGGGGGAGTCATGATCCCAAGGCCCATTTTACAGATAGAGAAACAGAGGTCTCTGGAGAGGTTGCATGTGAACTAGAGTTCACAGCTAGGCAGACTGACTCTGGGGATTAAAATCTGAAGGAACTGTCCAGAGCCAACCTGTCCAACCCAGTTACTCAGGAGGCTGAGCCAGGAGGATTGCAAGTTTGAGACCTACCTGGGCTACAGCAAAGTGAGTTCAAGGCCAGTCTGGGCAACTTAGTGAGACTTAGTCTCAAAGTAAGAAAGTAAGTGTGAGTCTTGAGTGGTGAGATACAAATGTAACATGCTGCCAAATGCCATTCGAATGCATTTGACTCAGGAGCATGTCCATTGAGAGGATAGTTAAAATGTTTGTTCCAAAACCAGCACACCAGGTTGCTGCAAGCAAGACAACTGTATTTACAGGCAATGAAGTGGGGGGCAGGATGGATTTCAAGGTCATCCTTGCAGCTGGTGCTGGGTGAGACCTTGCTTCAAATAATCAAATGGAGAAGGTGTGGTGGTAGAGCCTCTATGTGTGTGTGTGTGTGTGTGTGTGTGCATGCGAGTGTGAAAGCATGAACACATGTTCACACATGTGTATTCACATCTTTACAGTGTCCTGGGTGGTGTTGATTCTTGGAGTCAGCCAGGAAGAAACTATAAAGGTATTAAAAAAAAAAAAACAGCACAGGCCTTAGCCAGGAGAAGAGGGAACTTTCCAGAAGGGAAGCCACTTCCGCTGACTGCAAAGAGGACCTGGGCCGAGCCCACCAGCTCATTTCGCTTCTCTTTCCTGCCATAGCCGGCTGCTAGCCCAGCCCGCCTGCCGTGTAACCAGATAGTTTATCTTACCCCGCCAAGCAGAAATAAAACTACCGAGTCAAACATTGCAAACAGATGCCACTGTGGCCAGAGCCCAGGGTACAGGGGCCCAATGCTCTTGTGAGCATCCAGAGAAGGTGGAGGTGGCCAGCCTGGTTCCCCCAGATCCTGTGGAGAGTCAGCTGTTTCTGAGATTGAAACTTTGGGGTCACCAAGGGACTTCCAGAAAGAGAGGAGAGAAGGAAATAACAGAAAGGTAGGGGTTTTGCTCTCCCTACTGCGCACATTCCAACTTTGAGGCTTGCCAGTTTTCAGTGGTAAGAGCCGTTCCTTCCACAGAAGGGAAATTTAGGAAGCATTGAGTTTAGCCTACTTGAACTCCTCTTGAGTTCTCCTAAATGCCCCTCCGAAGAACACACGCTAAATCCCATAAGCTTCCTTTTCCTAAGTGTCTGCATCTAAGCTCACAGGGGAGTACTGGAACTTGGAATGGTTTCTTATACATCTCTTCTTACTCCTTCGCCATAAACCCTCTAGATGGCTGCCAGCATGGTGTATGCCTGTGTGTGTGTGTGTGTGTGTGTGTGTGTACCGGAGCGCAGGTGACCTAAGAGGAGAGAGGCACTAGATACTCTGGAGCTGAGTTGCAGGAAATTGTGAACCATCCGACCTGAGTGCTGAGCCCCAAACTGTGGTCCTCTGCAAAAGCAGTCAAGTGCTCGTGACATTTTGGCCATTTCTTCTTCTTTAAACAAAAGTAGAGAACTCTGGAGTTCCACGCTCATGCGTTTGACACTGAAGTGTTCACTTGTCCAATGAAATGATGCTTAAAATCCATGTCTGAGAGCCAAGACCCTGAGCTGCTGAATCTACCGCTTTCTGGCTCAGGGATCTGCAAACAAGACATAGTTATTTGCCAGGCAGTGGTGGCACACGCCTTTAATCCCAGCATTTGGGAGGCAGAGGCAGGTGGATCTCTGAGTTTGAGGTCAGCTTGGTATATAGAGTGAATTCCAGAACCGTCAGGGCTACACAGAGAAACTCTGTCGTGAAGAAGAGGAGGAGGAGGAGGAGGAGGAGAAGAGACATAAATTACTTTTAAGTTGTGTATGTATGCGTATGCACACACACTGTGTGGATGTGACCCAGGGTCTACATATATTAGGCAAATAAATGTTCTATCTTTGAGCTATACCTCAATTCCCTTTTTAGTTTTTATTTAAATGATGTTTTGGGCTGACAAGATGGCTCAGCAGTTAGGAGGGTGTCCAACTCTTGCTATGGACCTGAATTCAGCTCACAGTAGCCATGTCAGCATACGACTGCCTGTTAACTCCACTTCCAGGGGATCCTACACATTTGACCTCCGTGGACCCATGTTCTCATGTACACATACCTACACACACAACTAAAATTGCAAAATCACATCTTTGTTATCAATCTCGTTGGTTTGCTGTGTGCGCACGCGCACACACCCTGGCATGCCTATGGAGAGCAAAAGACAATGTGTGAGAGTTGGTTCTCTCTTTGTACAATGTGGGTACTGGGGATCCAGCTCAGGACCTCAGGCCTGGGAACAAGAGCCCTCCTTCGTATCCTGAGCCATCTCACCAACCCTCTCGTCTTTTTCCGATCCAGTGCTACTGGAGTGGAAATGTCTTCAGTCTTGTTTTGTGATTCCCCACCTCAGAGCAGAATCGCCTTGCCCCAGAGAAGGGATCCTTCACCCCATGGCTCACTAACTTCCTATCCAAGCCATCTCAAGATACCATCCCAGGATGGTAAATGCCACCATTCACAGAGGGCCAGCCTCTGGCTTCTTCTGAGCCCTTTGGTAGTTTGTATCAGGATTGAAGGCTGTACTAACATTTAGTTTCGAATCTTCATGAGGAGCTCACAGTATGCTCATTAGAGACAAACAAGACAAGCAAGGGTGTCATGGCACCCGCCGGTAACCCCATTTTCAGAAAGTGGATGAGAGTATTAGAAGTTCAAGGCCAATCTTGGATGCATAATGATTTTGAAGCCAGCCTGGGCTACAAGAGACCTAGGTGGGTGTGGGAGAGAAGCTGGGATAGCAAGATTGCTCAGCAGGTAAAGACTGTTGCAGCCAAGTCTGGCATCCTAAGTTCAGTCCTCAGGAGTTAGCATGAGGACAGGTAGCACGCATGCATGCACACACGCACGTATGCATGCACATGTGTGCACATGTACAAATAAATTAATAATAGAAAAAGGAGAGAATGTAGCACCCAGATGGATCCTGCTGCTTGGCATTTTTTAAAGATTTATTTATTTTTATTTATATGAATACACTGTAGCACTGTAGCTGTCTTTAGACACACACCAGAAGAATGCATCCAATCCCATTACAGATGGTTGTTGAGCCACCATGTGGGTTCTGGGAATTGAACTCAGGACCTCTGGAAGAGTAGTCAGTGCTCATAACCACTGAGCCATCCCTTCAGCCCAATGATTAGCATTCTTAATCTTAAAGCTAGAGCCTCGATCCTCTTCTTCAAAGCCCCGGGAGTGCCCTGGCACTCCAGAAATAGTGGTTGAATGAATGAAAACGGACAATGGGAATGAACGAGGAGAGAAAGGATACGAAGGCAAATGGAAAAGAGGGGCATAGCTCAATGGAAGGTAGAATGCTTGTGTATAACATAAGGTCCTGGGTTTGATCCTCGGCACTGAGGGGGAAGATGGAAAAAGAATGAGAAGGAAACGGACCATTGTTTTCATAGACATCAGAGGCAAATGTATGTGCACACGCATGCATACATGTGTGCAGAGGCTAACTTTCAAAATAGCCGAAGCAACTTTAATCAACATTTGTCTATTCTATTTTCCAAAACTATTTCTTCCTATGTACACACATACACACACACACAGAGACACTCACACTCATATACACACTCAGACATATACACACTCACACACACACTCACACACATACACTCACATACGCTCATATACACTCACACACACAGACATATACATACAAGCACACACAGACACACACACACAGACACATACACACAAACACACATAGACACACACACTCACATACACACACTCATATATGGACACTCACAAAGACTTACACACTCACACTGATATATACATACAAACGTACACACTCACACACATACACTCATACACACACAGACATACACAGAAACACACATACACACACTCATACATGGACACTCACATAGACACTCACATACACATTCTCACACAATGATATATACACACAAACACACTGATATGCACATACTCACACTCATACATACACACACAGACATACACAGAAACACACACTCTCACACAGACACACACTCACATTATATACACATACACACTCACTCATACACAGACACACACAGACACAGGCACACACACACACACACACACACACACACACTCCTTCTCCAAAATTCCTGTGTGATCAGGGCTCCAGCCAAGCACTTGCTCTGAGATTTGGTGGTACCAGCGCCCATCTCCTTCTTTCCTAGCTCCTTATGGTCTGGTCTCTATCTTAGGCTTGCCTGTGACAGACAGGCCAGGCCAGGCACCCTAGAGGCCACTCCCCCTCCTCAGCCTTGGTGTGTGTGTGGGGGGGGTGTGTGTGTGTGCTGTCCCCTCTGAAACTGATCCCTGATCCGCTGTCTTTGGATCTAATTTGTTTCTCTGTCTGCCGGAGGTTTTGAGGGGTGGGTTAGGGGTCTTGCCAGGAGACTCGGTGGTCACAGGTGACATTAATCATGTCTGCATCCTCTGAGAGAGAGAGAGACAGGGATAGGATAGGATATCAGAGAGGTGACCAGGCATTGCCACATGATTCAAATCACCTCAGCATTGATCGAGTTCACCCTGAGTTTCAGAGATCACCACAACTGTTTTTCCCCTTTACCCGACATCAACAGGCGCTTAAAGGGGCAGGATCCATTTACACCAGGCATGGGGTGCATTAGCTGGTTCCTCTCCCATTAAATGTTAACTGCTAGATGCATCTTGGACAAATTCGATTTACTGAAGAGCCTCTTCAAAGGTCCCGAGATGATTAGCTGCCCCGTCCCTTCCTCTGGGCAGGGGTGGGAGTAGGGGATACTTTCCTGGTTTGGCCCCAGTCTCTGACCTGTTGGGTGAGGGAATGTATGGGTTTACAAAACAAAACAAAATAAAACAAAAAAACAATTAAAAAAATGGTCCTGGGTGGGGTTTGATGGGAATCCCCATAGTTGTTTAAAAGAGACATAGTTTCTGAAAGTGTAACAAGACAAAAAACAAAGACCCTTCTTCAGTCAAAATAACCACAATGCCTCCTGCCTCAGAACAGGAGGAAAGACAGTACCTGCCCCCCCAACCAAAATACAGTTTTCTAGAGAGACAGTTTCTGTACAGAGATGTTTCCAGAAGTTTAATGGCAGTCTGTTGAAGAGAACACTCAGGCCCTGCCCTCAAGACTGTTGCTTTGTTTGTAATTGGGGGAATTAAAGCAATCACGTGTCTCCTGAGACAGTAATCTAATGCAGAAATCTTAGTGTATGCTGGGGTCCTCATGATAGTTGATAAGTAAATGTATGCCGGATTGGGGGTACTGCTCTAGCAGGTCCCCGGTGTGTGGACCTGTTTGTTTTGAGAAGTTTTAGAATGTCCATGAACTCTGAGCTCTGCGCTCAAGGAGAGATTACTGGGGTCACATGAAAACTGAGAGTCAATTTGTAGCACGGACCTGCTGTGATTGTATAAAACTGTAATCCCAGTATACCACCCAGAAAGCTGAGGCAGGAGGATCACAAGTTGGAGACCAGCTTCTTTCAGAATAAAGATGTATGCAAGAGAAGCTCAAGGCTAGGTTAGGCTACCAAAAAAAAAAAACAAAAAAAACCAAAGCATCTCAAGCATTTAAGTGTGTCTCTTAGGGTGGGCGTGATGGATACACTGGAATCCCAGATTTGGGAAGCAGAAGCAGAAGAATTTCTGCAAATTCATGGCTGACCTAGTAGTCTGTATGGTGAGTTCTCAGATAGCCAGGACTCTACAAGGACACATCTGAGACACCCTCCGCCCTGAAATAAAATGAAATTAAAAAGTAAAATCAAAAAGGCCGGAGAAATTTGGAGGGGAGGGGAGTGGAGGAAGATCAATCGGAAACTTTAGAATGTTCATGCTGTTCTGCAAACAGTAGATAAACATAAAATTCTGCTGGGCGGTGGTGGTGCACGCCTTTAATCCCAGCACTTGGGAGGCAGAGGCAGGAGGATTTCTGAGTTCGAGGCCAGCCTGGTCTACAAAGTGAGTTCCAGGACAGCCAGGGCTACACAGAGAAACCCTGTCTCGAAAAACCAAAAAAAAAAAAAAAAGAAAAAAACATAAAATTCTATTGCACAGAAGAAAAAAAAAAATAAAAGACCAGAGATAAAGCTCAGGAGGGAGAGGGGTTTGCTTGTCCAGTGTGCAAGGCTGGGGCCCTGGCTTTAATCCTTGGCTCTGCAGAATTAGGTACTTAGGTGCAGCCTTGCAATCCAAGCATCTAGGAGGGAGAGTCAGAGAACCAGGAGCAAGGTCACCTTTGACTAAGAAGTTAGATCAAGGCCACCCTGGGCTACGAGAAACCCTGTCTCAAAAACAAAAACAAAAACAAAAAAACAAACAAACCAGAAAAAAAGTAATAGCAACTCTGGACTAGAATGGACAAGAAATCAGGAGAGACTAGAGAATGAGAGGGAAAGACAAACAAACAAAAACAGAGGGGTGGGGGTGGGGATGGGGGAGATTCAGAGCTCTGGCAGCATGTACATGTACAGAGAAAGGGAGCCCAGAGAGCCCAGGAGAAGGACAGACAGGAAGGCACAAGGAGAAAGGGGTGACAGGGAGCAGCCAGGCCACCATGGAACGTGAAATGTGAAGTCCCGGGCCAGGCTCTTCGGCCCCACCCCACCCCACCCCCAGAACACAGGATCTCTATCAGCTCCAGCAGGCTCCAAGTCCCTCTGCTAGTCTGGCGCCCTTGGGGACACTGTGGGGATATCACAAATTAGACATCAGGCCTGTGAGGCGGATTACATCAGGGAGGGCTGGACTGTGGAGAAGATCAAAGACTTGCCTGGCAGGGCTCCCAGTGGGGCCCCCAGGCCTGAATTCCTGGCTGAACCCCTAGGAAACATTCTGATGTGCAGATAGAAGCTTGAGCAGTCCATGCGGGTTGCCTCCTCCCCCCTCCCTCCTCAGCTGGTCCTCTTCCCCTGTGGTCCTCCCTGGCCTGTCCACATACATGGGTGAAGAGACACTTTGCCAAAGAATAGCAGAGCATAGCCAGGCATAGAGGCTCATGTCTGTGATCCCCCAGCACTTCAGAGGCTGAGGTCAAAGGACCTTGAATTGGGCTAGCCTGGGCTACATCTTGAGATTTCCCCGTTTCAGAGAAAACAAAACACAAAATAAATACTATGATGCAAAAACGGAAGTGAACTAGGCCTGGCGTAGTGATGTACACCTGTAACCCCAGCACACCAGAGGAAGAGGAAGGAAGATCAGGAGTTCAAGGCCAGATCCAGCTACATAACAAGTTTTCAGTCTAGCCTAGGCTACCTGAGACCCTATCTCAAAAAAACAAAAACAAACAAACAAACAAACAAAAAAACAGCTCACAAAAACCTAGCAGGCCTTGTCCTCCTAGTCTTCAGCTTCCTGTGTGCCAGAGGAACATTCTAGCAACAGAAGGGGGAGTTCCTGCTTGCAAAGTTGGGAATATTCCCTGGGATAAATAAATAGGTTTATTTGTTTTCTCGAGCCTTGGTCTCCTGGGTGTAAAACAGAGAGCGTGTAAACACCTCTCTGGCCACATTGCTCCTGGCTTTAAATGTGATCACAGAGACGCAGAACACTGGGCCCAGATCCTGGCACGCAGCGAGCCCTCAGCACATGGTGCACCACCGTGTTTGCAAGACACAAGCCAGATTGCCATCGCAGACAGGGGCTAATATATGGCATCTTGCTCTGGCCGAGAATTGGAACATTGTGATTAGAAGCTAGAAGAGAGGGGACAAAAAGAGCCTGTCCTCAAGTGCACAGTGACAGACCACAGACGCTCCTGGCAGCCAGAGGGGCTGAGGAAGGACAGAGCAGATCATATTAATAACAATAAATTATATCTACACCATGATTCATGCTTCTCATTACGCTATCTTACAGTACCGCAGGAAGGGTGTAGCAACCTTATTGTTTGTCACGGGTGTGTTAACGTCCTGCAGTTATTGGAGATGATACTGTTTTTCATGCTATTGGTTGGGATTCCTCTTAGTGTCCAAACTGGGTAAACAAAGGATTGGAGAAAGCTAGTTCTTTGCCCAAGTTAAAGTTGATGCCAAGACTCGCATCTGGGAGTCAGTGAGATGGCTCAGTGGGTAAAGGCACTCGAGGTCACTGCACGGGTGGCCAGAGTTCGATTCCCCAGGACCCCTGTGCTGGAAGAGGGGAACTGGCTCCTGAAAGAAAGTTGTTCTTGGACCTCCCCACACGCCATGAACCCCACGCCCCATACACACACACACACGCACACACACACACACACACAAACTAAATGTTCAAAGCAAGACAAATAAAAGATTCTAAACCATGTTTTCTAGCCCAGCTTCCTAGTCGTGCATGTGAGACATCTCCCTTTCCTCTCCGCCAGTTCTTAATTCCCCATGGGCAGGGGTAGGGGGTGCAGGGGTCTTGAGTTTCTTTCTTCCATGATGGATGGGTTCACTTTTGTCTCCTTGTCAGCTAAGGGTGAAAGAATCAAGGATCCCTCCTGCGTCTGGACCTGAAGATGAAGAAGGACTGTAATCCCAGCTTCTCAGGAGGAAAGGCGGGAGGAGTTCCAGGCCTTAGAGGAGTTCTGGGCAACTTAGAGACTCTGAAAAACCAAAACGAATCAAAAGGAATGGAAACTACGAAGAGTCACAGTGCAGCGGATGACCTACTCAGCGCAGACGGGTGCCATGCCCTAGCACCCAGTAGGTAGACCTCCTGATTGTCCAGTTCTCTAGCATCCAATACTGGCAAGAGAAGCAAAGCCCCCAACCTCTTCTGCCTCTCTCCTCACTCCTACCCCTACTCAGAGCCCCAGGATGGTTAAGAACCCCCAACCCCACAGGCAGCTGTCCTTTGCCCTCGGCCAAGATGGAGCGGGCATGACCCTCGTTCTGACTTGTACTTCCTCTCTCTGTTGCCAGGCTTCTAGTTGGCGTGGCTCACTCTAGTGGCGTGACTCTCTCCATTCTCACTGTCTCTTCCCTCTGAAACTCAAAAGCCTGCTCAGGACCCAGTTGGTTCAGAGCTCATGTGCCTTTGGAGAGGGTTCTGTTAGTCTGGAAAATGAGAACAGCTAGCAGATGAGAAACTGGCCGGGGGATGTGGGGAAGACGACCGAGGAGCCCCCCCTCGTCCTTCCCCATCCCGTGGTGATTTCCTTTGTCTCCTGTCTCAATCCCAACCCACCTCCCTACCCCCAGCCTATGAGCCTGGAGGCTTCCCAATAAAACAGTATTGTAACCTTATCTAAGACAAGCGCACAGTCCGTGTGTGGAATGGATAAGGTGTAATTAATAACAGAAAATAAGGCTGGCCCCTCTTGACCTCTGACCCTCGTATAAATGTCTTAAGTTTTATGACAACCGAGCACAAAATTAGTGTGTGCGGGCTGGCATGCACGCATGTGTGAGTGTGTCGGCGTTAGGGCTGAACCGATATACCCTCGTCTGGCGAGTATTCTCGCAGTGCTGGCTGGAACTGGTTTGTGTTTCTCCAGAGACTGGCCTCTCGCTGAACCCACGGGCTGCCTGAGAGAGTCATCTGAGATCCGAGACTGGGGATTCTGCCTCAGTCTCCAAGGACCCCGTGTTTATGGACATATATGACTTTAGATGAGGGTTATGTGTATACCCCAGTATTCCAGAGGCTGAAGCAGAGAGACTGGGAGCTATGGGCTATCTTGGACTACATAGGGAGAACTTGTCTACAAAGGAAGCACCTGGGAGGTGGCACACACCTGTGATCCCAGCACTCAAGAGGCAGAGGCAGGTGGATCTCTGTGAGTTTAAGACTAGCCTGGTCTACATAGCCAGGGATTTAGAGAGCGAGAGACTGATTAAAAAAACAAAAAGCAATTGTCTTGTAGGCAATCACACACACACACATACACACACACCTTTTAGTTCCTTGTGATATTTCCTAGCCCTAAGGGGAAGGTCCCCAATAGCCATGTGTATCAGTAGCAGTAAGGTTTGATGCAATAATCCTTTGGGTCTCAGGATTTCACAGTTAAAAACAAAACAAAACAAACAAACAAACAAAACTCTCCCAAAAGCCACAGTAAGGTACTTTCTCCCGTGAGTCTTCACTGTGGTTACTTAGCTACGGGAGAATGAAGGCAGCGTGTTTGGCCGGTTACGGTGTCGCAGGCCTGAAATCCAGCATTCAGGAGGCTAAGGTAGGAAGAGTGTGAGTTGAAGCTAACCTGGGCTACATAGCAAAACATCATCCCAAAGAAGGAGAGAAAGTAAGAGACAGGGAGAAACGTTCAGCGTGGTATGTGGAGGGCTTGGACAACCCGGGTAAATGGAGTCGCCACAGACTGCAGTCTCCCTGGAGTTGACGGAGAACCGAGTCACGGAGCCGCTGTCTTTCAGAGTTGAAGGATGCCGTAACCGGTGCGGTTTATCTTAATGGCTCCCTCGCTATGTTCGTTTAAAGTAATATTATCTTGCTTTAAAGGTCACTGCGCTGGCCGGAGCTATTGGATTCCCATGATTCATTCCGTGGAGATATTCAACTTCTTCTTCTTTTTTTTTTTTTTTTTGTGTGGCGTCCTCGGCACCAACATCTGGGTTAATGGAAGCCACACCAGTCGAGAAGTCAGTAGCTTTGAATCCTCCGGGCCTGAGGAGGCCTGGGCCGGGTGGACCAGCCGCGTCCTTTTGATCAGCAGCGACGAGTGAACCAGAGGTCACACATGTCTGGGGCCTGTGCTTTTGCTCCTACCAGACAGCAGCAACTGGGCCCTGTCCCGTTCCCTCCCACCACAGCCCTGGGAGTAGAGTTTCTTAGGCTTGCTGTCTCTGGATAGACTGTCCCAGGACCTCAGGGCAACGGAGGGACTTTCTTCTGGAAGATCCCAGCCCTAAATCACTGAAGGAGACGACTTTGCCCAACCCTAAGCCTCCCCCGGCCTCCCCCTTCCATCTTTGGCTCCCACAGACTCGGATGAACCCATTCCTTCTTCCCCGGGGGAATTCCTGCTCCTGGATGTCAGGTGACAGACAAATTTGGAAGGAGATCTCTCTCTCTCTCTCTCTCTCTCTCCAGGGGGAGTCACTGGGTTGGGGAGTTCTTTTATGGGCATGCCTGAACTCTGGAGGGCCCCCAAACTGACAGCCACCTCTGCCTGCTAAATTGATCATATATTTTCCTGACATTATGTCACCTGTGACAAATGTGTTTGCTGGTCATATTTTTACGGTACTTCTTCCAGGGGGTGGGGCTCCACTGAGGGTTGGGGGGGTGTGTGTTGGTGTGATTTATCTGGAAGGAGAAGGAAGGGGGTTTGCTTATCGCTGGCATCAGAGGTGGGATTTCCCAATCGCCACCACTTCTCTTTTGTTTGGGGGCCAAAAGACAGTGTGGCCTGGTCTGATTAAGGAGTTTAGGAAGTTCTGAGGGCTTTGAGCCTCATAAAGCTGACAATGGCCAGGACATGGGGACAAGGTACCTCTTCTTTTGGCAACCTTTAGGGGACTTCATCTCCCTAGAGGTAGGTCCTAGAACTTGTTGCCAGGGTGAGAAGGTCTTAATTGATATAAGGTATTTCCTACTAGAGGCTTGAAGTTTGGCCGTATAATGAGTTGAACAAGGTCTTAAACAATAGTGCTCCAAAACAATTTAATAAAAATATTCATTAGGGGATTAAATAAAGAAAGCAGAAAACGAAGAATGTTCATTTCACCTTTATTCCATATCAGGGGCTAGCCCAGACCTTTGTAGACTTTTGTGTACAGTTTATATTCCTCCCCCTTCCTCCCACCTCACACAGACCTAGTGCTGGGAATGGAATACACGTTCTTAACTGTGAGGAAGTCAGTTGTGCCCATTCTACAGACGGGGAAGTTAAGACTGAACTCTCAGCCGGGCGGTGGTGGTGCACGCCTTTAATCCCAGCACTTGGGAGGCAGAGGCAGGTGGATTTCTGAGTTCGAGGCCAACCTGGTCTACAGTGTGAGTTCCAGGATAGCCAGGGCTACACAGAGAAACCCTGTCTCAAAAAACCGAAAAAAACAAACAAACAAACAAACAAACAAAACACAATGTGTTTTAAGGACTGGTGAGATGGCTGGGTGGGCGAAGGGGCTTGTGTTCAAGCCTAGTAATATGAGTTCAATTCCTGGGACCCACATGGCAAAAAGAGAGAGCCAACTCCCATGGGTTTCCAACCTCATAGAACTTTGGACCCAGAGCCTTACACAGACTAGGCAAGAGCCTTACCACTGATCTGCAATTCCAGACTTTTAAATAATTTGTGTTGGGGCTGGAGAGATGGCTCAGTGGTTAAGAGCACTGACTGCTCTTCCAAAGGTTGTGAGTTCAATTCCTTAACAACCACATGGCAGCTCACAACCATCTGCAATGTAATGTGATCTGATACCCTCATCTGGTGTGTCTGAAGACAGTTACTGTGTATTCATATACATAAAAATAAATAAATAAATCATTTAAAAAAAAACTAATTTGTGTCTTTTTGTCTGAAAGGGGCCTTGCTTTGTATCCAGGCTGATCATACTCAGTATGTAACCTGGACCCTATGATGCTCTTGCCTTGACCTCTTAAGGGCCAGGGATTCAGGGAACATACCACCACACTTGGCTCTAAATCCTAATTTCTTGAGGCCTAAACTGTGTCACATTTAAGATGTCTCATGGGCTCCTTGATGCCTTCCTGCAGTCATACTGGATACATACTTTTACACACACACACACACACACACACCTTCAATCAGCGTCATTCCAAGTGTTGACAACCTTCTGTGATTTACCCATAACCCAGCAAACACAGGAGGTCTACCCCCCACCAGTGATTCTATTTCACAAGAACAGAATCCAAATTCCCTAAGAGTTACTTAGGGAATGTAGAATGTTTAATTATTTTGTTATTGTTATTTTGAGGCAGGGTAGTTTAGCCCAGGATTGCCTTAAACCCGAAACAATACTGTCTCAGCCAGGCTCACCAGAAGAGACTATGGGCCACTCGATGGCTTAGGACTGTAACCTTCTAAGTGGCCTTTCTCTTCATCTGAATGAGTGGAGTGTCTTGGACATTTAGACTGCCAATCGAAGCACCTGTGTGGGGCTCTGGGATAGCCTGGGGTCACCCAGGGATATTAGGCTTCTCACAGAGCAACCCAGAGCTCCAGGAGCAAATGTGACAGCAAACACATAGAACTCAACGTCTCCTTCTAAGACCTGTCAGGAAAGCATGTGTAACCCCTTTGTACAGAATCTGTCTGCTGAAGAAGTCGAGACTCACCCACAATCAAGGGCAGAGACTCCAGGTCCACACAATATCAAGGAGGCCTTTCAAATGGCCAGAGATAAATATATAAAGCTCCATTTTATTGTTAAAAATATGGGGCTAGAAAGACTCCATGAAGCTGGCAGTGGTAGCATATGCCTTTGATCCCTGAACTTGGGAGGCAGAATTAGGCAGATCTCTGTGAGTTCAAGGCCAGCCTACTGGAGAAAGAACAAGTTTCAGGACTGCTAGAACTATACAGAGAAACTCTGTCTGAAAAAAAAAACCAAAAGTTGAAAAACAAAAACTAGCAAACCAAACCAAACAACACCTCCAAACCAAAATCAAAACAAACAAACAAAAAACCAAATAAACAAAAGAAAGAAAGGCTTCAAGTTTAGTTCATGATATATCAAGTCGGGTGTGAGCTGAGCCCATAGCTAGGGAATAAGGAAAAAAAAAATCTAGGCTGGAGACATCACGAGTGTGTAGACTGCTTGCTTAGCAGGAAGTCCTGGGTGTGATCCCAGCTCCATATAAAACCAGGCAGGAGGGTGCACACCTGTCATCCCAGCCCTCAAGACATGGAGGCAGGGCGATCAGAAGCTCAAGACCAGCCTTGGCTACATAAGAAGACCCTGCCTATAAACCAAACTATACCCCAAACAAAACAAGACTGGAGAGATAATGCAGTCGGTAAAGTGCTTGCCTTGCATGCATGAGGATCTGAGTTTGGTTCCCAGAAACCCAGTGAAGAGACAGGGTTTGGTGGCAAGCTCTTGCAATCCCAGCTCTAGGGAGGCAGGAGAGGTGAATCCCCAGAGAGCTCCAGGCCAGGGCAACAAGAGACACTGTGTGTGCATGGTGACTGAGGAATGATGTGTGTGTGTGTGTGTGTGTGTGAATGTGTGGTGTGTGTGTGCATAATGACTGAGGAATGATGTGTGTGTGTGTGTGTGTGTGTGTGTGTGTGTGTGTGTACTTTAATGACAGGGCATGAAGCTTTAACATCAACACCGTTTCCCACCCCAGTCCCAGTGTCCAGTATACATTTGCCATTCACACGGTGTTTGCTGAATGAATGTAAGACCTTCATGTGTTGAAGGGGATGTAAGAACTGACCTGCTTCCCTTGTGCAGACAGTAGACCCAGAAGCCTGCAGCTTGGTTGTATGAGGTTCATCTTCCCCAGGGCCTACAAAATTAAGCATCCTCTGGAGGTTTACAACAGAAAAAAAAGTTCCAGATCCTGTCTGGCTTCTGTGTGGAAAAGGATGTACTTTCTGGTCCAGCTGGCCCCGTTCCCCACCCCCCCGTCTGCCCCTACCCCCCCCCAGTTGTGCTGCACACACACAAAAAGGATGGGTGGGGTGAAAGCCATCGTGAACACAGCAACGAATTCAGCTGGTGTGTGGGGAGCAGGACCCTCAAAATACAATTAAACCCTGGTCAGTCTCTGGAAAACTGCATTACTGTCCCTCAATCAGGCCAGAGAGCACATGTGGTACAGGCGTCTCCCTGGGGGACACTTCTTTCAAGGGCTGTCATCAGTGGCAGCCATCTTCCAATCCCATTTCGGCAGAGCCCTACGAGGGCCTGGGCCTTAGAGAAGGAATTCCTGGAGGAGGAAGGAATCCATCCAGGGCCACTCTACACTGCTGCAGGCTGTGTGTGTGCACATGTGCCTGTGTTGTATATGGTATATGTGCATGTGTGTGTTCATATGAGCCACAGCACAATCAGTCATATAGGTCAGCCTGTAGTGTCAATAGTCAATCTACTTCTTCCACACTGCGCTCTCTCTCTCTTTCTCTGTGTATGTGTGTCTGTCTGTCTCTGTCTCTCTCTGTCTGTCTGTCTCTCTCTGTGTTTCTCTGTCTCTCTCTCTGTTTCTCTCTCTGACTCTCTCTCTCTGTGTCTGTCTGTCTGTCTGTCTGTCTGTCTGTCTCTCTCTCTCTCTCTCTGTCTCTGTCTCTCGTTTTCAGGACAGGATTTCTCTGTGAAGCCCTGGCTCTCCTGGACCGGCCTGGAACTCACAGAGATCCACACGATACCACCCACCACAGGATCTCTTGTTGGAAACTGCATGCACCAGGCTAGCGTACCAGAGACTATAGATGCCGGCTACTGAGTCCGACTTTATGTGGATTCTGGAGAGCTAAATTCAGGTCCCCACGCTCGTGCTGTGGCACGTGATTTACCCACAGGGCCAGTTCCCCATCCTCTGTGAGCTTCCGACTCCTCACGTGTGTGGATGCGGAAGAGGATCGATAGGCCGAGCCATCCAGACATCCGATGAGCGGAAGCGGCTCACTCATCCAATCAACAAACATTTCGTTTGAGGCCTGTTCCCCCCACAAGCCCGGCACTTTAACTAGCACAGTATTTGCAGGAGACACTGGGTGATTCTTCCAGATAATTTTAGTTGTCAGGGGTTGTGGTCTGAGTATTTTGTAGAAGTCAAAAATGCGGCTAAGATTTGTTTTGACACATATGGTCCCTAAGTGGGCATTGGATTTTCACGGCTGTGGCAGACTATCTTAAAACAAATTAAGGATTTGGGGAGATAGCCCAGTGGTAAACCACTTGCCAGGCAAGCGTGAGGACCCGAGTTTGGATAATTAGAAACTACGTACAGCTGGATAGAGTCCTTATGTCTCTACCTAAGGCTTCTATGGTGAGACGGGAGGCAGAGACAGAGGAGTCACCCAAAGCTTACAAACCCGCTAGCCTGGTATATGCAACAGCTGAAGAAAGCCTCTGCCTCGAACCCAGTGCGGGGGAGTGGGTTGGGGGGGGGGCGGTGAAGACTGACCTCAGGTTTTCTTCTGACTTCTGCCCATGTGCTGAGACATATGTGCGCCCACACTTACACACATGCTCGTACACACATTCACACACATACACACAATGATAAGGAAATAGCGATAGCTATTAAAAATAAGGGACGGCATACCCTTGCAATCACAGAACTTGAGAGGCTGAGGCAGGAGGATCGCAGTGAGTTTGAGGCCAGGCTGAGTTACAAAGAAATATCCTCTCTTAATTATTTATCTTCATTATGTACGTTAGTGTTTTGGCTACATATTTCTGTAGGGTTTCAGGTCACCCGGAACAGGAGTTACAGACAATCGTGAACTGCCATATGGGTGCCGGGAATTGAACCTGGGACCTCTGGAAGAGCAGCCACTGTTCTTAACCACTGAGCCATCTCTCCAGCCTCAGATATATCCAATCTTAAAACAGTGAGAAAAAAAAACTAAAAAAAAAAAAAATCCCCCAAATAGAGAATTTAAGAGGGAAGATTTATTTATTGTAGTGGAGTGATTATTTGAGACCAGGTCTTAGGTAGCCCAGGCTAGTCTCAAACTTCTTCAGGAACCAGGATGACCTTGAACTCCTGAGCCTTCCCTCTGCCTTTGTCTTCTGGCGTGTCCTCACAGACATGTACCAACTTGTTCAGCGGCTCCTCACAAACTTCTGCATGCCTCTTCCTCCTGAGCGCTGGAATTAAAGGTGCGTCCCACCACACCTGACTGCTGTTTTCTGAGACAGGTTCTCATTATGCAGCCCAGGCTATCCTGGAACTTCAGAAGCTGACCAGAGTGGCCTTGAGCTCCCAATGACCTTCAACCGCCGGAGTCCTGGAATCTCAGGCCTGCACTTTAATATTTGCTGAGAAGGGTTTAACATTTTGTCTTAGCTCATGGGTTCAGAGGGGTCGAGTCTTCCCTGCCTGTCTGACTCCATCCTTCTGGGTAGGTGGAGAGGCTGTGGCAGAACAGAAGGAATGGAAGAAGATGCTCTTCTCGGCGTAATCCCGGAAGAGAGCTCCTTCCTCCAACGAGGTGTCCACCTCCCTAACAACCTTCTTCAGAGTCCATTGGCTGTCAGCCAATCCTTTAACACAAGAACCTGGTAGGCTGCAGGATCAGTCCCCACCCAGACCATGTCACCCCGTGACAAAGAATTATCAACAGTGCTAAGGCCGACTGATGAGCCCTAGCTGCACAAATTACAAAATAGTGACTAAGATAGCAGACTCAGGCATGGTCCTGGCTGGGTTCCTTGAAGTTGGTCATCTTTGCTTTTTCTTCTCCCTCCCCATTTCTCCATCACTCTCTCCTCTTTCTCATCCCCATCCCTCCCCCTTCATTCCCTATCTCTCCTCTCCATTTCCCTGACCTTCCCCATCTTTCTCTAGGTCTCACATAGCCCAGGTTGGTCTCAAACTCACTATGTACCTGAGGTCGACCTTGAACTCTGATCCTCCCATCTCTGCCTCCACACCGGATTGACATGGTGCTAAGGTTCAAACTCAGGGTCCTGTATGTGCTAGGCAAGCACTCTCTCACAGAGGATGAGCCGTATCCCGAGTACCATTTTGGGCCATTTAAGTGATGGGACCTGGCTAGAGGGTCCCTGGAAGGATGTCAGGGGTCTTTCTCTTGCCTGCCACGCAGAGTTGACCCGCTGAACCTGTTGCTGACGGGGATGTATGTGCATGCGTGCCTGTGCATGTGTGTTTAGAGTGGCGTGGGCTGTATGTTTGGACTCCTGTGGTCATCTGTTTATGTCTGTATGCCTCAGCGTGGCTCTGCTCGCAAGAGGTTTACAGTCATTTCCTTGTCTCACGTGCCAAAGAGACACATGTGGCCGGCTGAGGACTTGACTCCATCGGGAGAGGAGATTAAGGGAAGAAGGGTAGGGTTGACTTTTCTTTTGCTGGTTTTTCTCTCTTCCTTGTCCCCATTCCAGTTCCTCTGAGCCTCCTCCCTGGCCCCCTCCCCACCTCAGCCATAAAAGCAGAGGTCTATAAACTTCTCCCTGCAAAGAAGCTTTACGCTTTGAAGTTCAGTCTAAGCAAACTTTGCTTTGGGGACTTGAGTCCTCAGGAAGCACGAAAAATTCTTCCGGGCGAGGAGGGGGGGTAGTGAGTTGGCTTAGCGGGTAAAGGTGCCTGCCACCGAGCTTGCTGACGTGAGTTCAATCCCCCAGGACCTACACAGTGCAAGGAGGGGACTCGCCCCTGAAAAGTTGTCCTCTGACCTCCACACACATGCTGACGGGGCACAAGCACACTCAAAAACATACTTTGAAATTTGGCTCCACAGGACCCCACCATTGAATGGGTTGGGGATGATCTCCTGGAGATTCTCAACCTGGGTGGTGTGGACATTTGGGTCCAATCATTCTTTGTTGCAGGGGCTGTCCTGTGGAGCATGGGATGCCATGGTATTTGCAGCCTGCATATGTGCCTTGAATATGTCAGCCCATCGTCTCTAGACTTTTTTTTTTTTTTTTTGCTTCAAATCCCCCAAGTCATGCCATTCATAAGGATGGATATGTGGAGACCGGAGGATAAGAAGTTCAAGGTCATTTCCTGCTTCATTGAAAACTCCTGGCTAGCCTGGGCTACTTGAGACTGTTTCAAAACAAAATCATGTAGTATGCTATTGCATGATTCCACCTTTTAATCTCTCTCTTTCTCTCTTTAATTTTTCAAGATGATGGATAATGTAGTCCCCTGGTTGTCCTGGAACTCCCTTTGTAGACCAGGTTGGACTCGTAGAGTTCTGTCTTCCCTGTCACATGACTCCTCTTTGAGAGTCGTGAAGAACTAGCAGAGAGCTGACCTGTGTGGTTAGAAGTCACAATGGAGGGTCAGGGGTGTGGTCCAGTTGGTAAAGTGTTTGTCTGGCATGGAACAGACCCTGGGTTCTATCCCCAGTATCACATAAACCAGGTGTGTGTGTGTGTGTGTGTGTGTGTGTGTGTGTGTGTGTGTGTGTGTGTAGGGGGTCACCCTGTAATCCCAGGAGGTGAAGACAGGAGGATCAGAAATTCCAGCTCATCACTGGCCACTTCCAGGCCAACCTGGGCTACCCTATCTCAAACAAAATAGCAGAAGACGACCAAAGATCAGGCTAAAGATCCCCTTGTTCTGGAGAAGGGAAGAAGGGCTGGAAAAAGACAACACGGGGACTCCATTTGTATTTATCTAGTTAATCTTTCAAGAGAAGATCTTCAATGTAGACTAGGATGACTCCAGAATCACTGTGTAGCCCAGGCTAGCCTAACACTCACAATTCCTCCTATCTCAGCCTCCCCTGTACTGAAATTACAGGTGTTGTACCTACTGTCTGCATGTCTAGCAGTGCACACACTAGACCATACATGTGCCTGCCTCTGTGACATACATGTGCCTACACCTAAATCACAAGCTGTGCTGTGCGGATGAGGGATTAAAAAGTTATTTTTTATTTTTAATTAATTAGCTAATTAATTAATTTTCTTTTTTTAAAAAAAAACAAGGTTTTTCTGTACAAGGCTACAGCCCTGGCTGTCCTGGAACCCTCTCTGTTGATTGGGCTGGCCTCAAACGCAGAGATCTGCCTGCCTCTGCCTTTTGAGTGCTGGGATTAAAGATGTGCCATCATACCTGGCCCAGTGTCTTCCTTTGTTGTTTGTTTCTATTTTAAATATAGGGTCTTGCTTTGTAGCTCAGGGTAGCCAAGGATTTGTGAAAATCCTCCTGCCTCAGCCTTCTGCCAGCTAGGATTACAGGTCACCATTCACAGTTTATTTGTGAGCACCAAACATATCATACGACCTCCAAAACCTTCTGTATCATGTTAATTAATTAATGAACTAACTAGCTAACTAACTAATTAATTAAAGTGTTTTAGTTTTAGAATTTTTTAAAATTTCACTGATTGCGTGTGTGTGTATATGTTTGTGTTTATGTGTGTATGTGAGTGTGTGTATGTGAGTGTGCATATGTGTGTGTATGTAAGTGTGTATGTGTGTGTATGTAAGTGTGAATATGTGTGTATGAGTGTGATTGTGTGTGTATATGTGAGTGTGTGTATGAGTGTGTATGTGAGTGTGTATGTGTGTGTGTATATGTGTGTATGTAAGTGTGAATATGTGTGTATGAGTGTGATTGTGTATGTGAGTGTGTGTATGAGTGTGTATGTGAGTGTGTGTGAGTGTGCATGTGTGTGTATGTAAGTGTGTATATGTGTGTGTATGTGTGTATGTGTGTATATTTGTGTATGAGTGTGATTGTGTGTGTATGTGTGTGTGAGTGTGTGTATGAGTATGAATGTGTGTGTGTATGTGTGTGAGTGTGTATGTGTGTGAGTGTGCTTGTAGACTATGCTTACATGAGTGTATACCAGAGTCTGCAGAGGGCAACTTGAGAAGTTTATTCTCTCCTACCATGAGGACTCTCAGGTTCAAATCTGGGCTTGGCAGCAAGTATCTTCACCCACAGAGAGCTCTCTTGGCGCCCAGTTTTGGTTTTTTGGGGCAGAGTTTCATGTAGTTCACTACCCCTGAAGAGATTATAAGGCTAGGCCACCTTATAATTCAGCATCTGTGTTTTTCTCCAACATCGTTGGGGTTGGGGTGGGGGGGGACTGAGGAAGTGTTTGGAAACAAGCAGGTCACAAGATGTGCCTAAGAGACCCCCAGTGTTCATCCCAGAGGCCTCTTCAATTTTGGCGTTTGGAAGATGTTGTGTGGATGCTTAATGTAGCCTCTCCAGCTGGTCAGCATTTACAAACTGGGGCACATCTGCTCTTGACAGTCAGCATGGAGAAGGGGAAGGACCAGTGAGGCAGAAACACCACCCCCCCCCATACTAGGATGGATCTCACACAGCGTCAAGACAAGTCGGAGCTCCAGTGGGGGGCTCCATGAAGTTGAAGTTGAGGCGATTCACCAAAAGGCCACTTCTTGGCTGGGCATGATGGTGCATGCCTGTAATCCAGTCAGGAGGCAGAAACGTGGGGGTGGGGGCTGTGAGTTTGAGGCTAGCTTGACTACAGAGTGAGTTCAGGACCAACCTGGGCTACAGAATGAGACCTTGTTCCCACTTCCCTACCTCCTCTTGACCACCTGATCTCCTCTCCTTCCTTTCTGAGGTTCCAGCTACCTTGAGACCTATAGCTGTTTCACCCCGTGAACAGCCTCCCCCCCCCCATTCACACTTGGGTGTTTCACCCTTTGAACACCCCCCAGTTCACACTTGGATGCTGAGATGAGGGCTCTGCAGAGAGGTCACTGTAAAGTATAAGGAATGCAGCTTGCATAGGAGCCCTGGAAAACTTATACCCATGTATTCAAAGACTCCCTTCCCTCCCCATGCACACATGGTCACAGACAGGCAAAAGATCCCCAGATATGGAGAAGTGTCTCTATAGCACAGCAAGCCCATAGCAACATGCACACCCCAACACACACACACACACACACACACACACACACACACACACACACACACAGAAAGAGACAGAGAGACAGACACACAGAGAGAGAGAGAGAGACCCATCCAGATCCCCCTTTGATCACATTTCCTTGTATTACAAATGCCTCAGAATGGCCAGAAACCTGCGACCACATACTGCATCCATCCCTTGCTGTTTGTAGGAGCCCCTGGGCAATGAACTCACAGAGTTCTAAGCCAGGTCATGGTTCTAGATGGTTTGGATAACATCTTTGCGTGTGCCTCTTACAGTGAGTGGCTGCAGTCACTTCCTGGAGAAGACCTGACCTTGCAAGGGGGTTTCCCAGAGAGGCAAGCAATATGTAAATGCTCCAAGCAAGGGCTTGAGGACTCCAGATGAGTAAGACTCTCGATGACCAGGACAGGGGGTGACATCCCTCCCCCCCATCCTCCCCCAGACAAAATAAAAAACAGCAATCTTCCAGCCCCTTTCTCCGAGGTCTAATTACAGATGTCTTGACATTCCTCCTGCATCGAATTTCCTTAAAAGACTTGCCAAGAAGAAACATTTGGGAACTGTGTTTTGGGTTCAGTCCCGTCTGGGAGTCACCCGTACTCGATTTGTCGCTGGATGACAAAACACTTAATTACAACAGGCACAGTGCGCTCCACATTGCCACACTGAACTCTCAATCCACATCACACACCCGGGTACCGACAGAGGCCTTTTGTGAAAACCCACGTCTCTGATCTCACATTAATTACTACACAAATATACTCATTGTGGGTACCAGCCTTATAGGATGGAGTCCTCTTGACACATGTTCACAATAAAAACACATTTTTCCACTCCCTTCCCCTGACCCTAAGTGCGGGGGTGGGGGACTGGGCAGGGGCAGATGAACATTTTTCAAGGCGAATTCTGTTTGTTCTTTCCCGCCTTTTATTAAAGAGACCCTTAAACCCGGCATTCCTGGCTTCTAACAGCTTCCCTTACTTTTGCTTTTATGCCCTGGGAGAGGCAGATTAGATTAGATTAAAGACCAGGAGACACCTCATGAAATCCATCCCATCCAGAGACCATTTGGCTGATAGGGCCAAGGGGTTGGGGGTAGGGAGGTGGAGGGTGGTCTGTTTGTCTGCCTGTCTGTTTCTCAGCGGCTTACTGGTGGTCTCTTAGCAAACACCTTGTTCTGATTGCATTTGCCCACCCCCACCCCCACCCCCCACTTCAGAAGTCTATATCAAGCCTTTTGGGGACTGAAATGTGGCTCAGTTGGTAAAAGGTACTTGCTGCTAAGCCTGACGACGTGAGTTCGATCCCTGGGACCTGACTTCTCTAAGTTGGCCTCTGTTTTCCACATGCTGTGTTCCATGGCATGCATGAGTAACATCCCCTACCACAATAGAAAAACAAATAATTAAAAAAGAACAGGTTTATAGCCTTTGATTGTGGTCTGAATTTATGATCAGTGACATGATTTAGACGAACCCAAGTCTTCTCTTTTAGCTTCTCAACAGTTCCTCCAAGTCTCACCGCTCCCCTTCCCCCAGAGAAGGCAAACTATAAATGGAAGAAAACATCTCTTTCTGTGCCAC
This sequence comes from Tokudaia tokunoshimensis, assembly GCA_036184795.1. Classification (NCBI taxonomy): domain Eukaryota; kingdom Metazoa; phylum Chordata; class Mammalia; order Rodentia; family Muridae; genus Tokudaia; species Tokudaia tokunoshimensis. Next base: position 9,766,097 of record BTHU01000006.1, on the reverse strand, counting down.
CCCCCCCCCCGCCTTCCTCGGGTCCCCTAGGTTAGTCTGATGATGTCATACCGGTAACCAAGGCGACACACTGTGACATCACACCTCAAAGAGTACCCCTGACCTTGGCCTGGAATTCAAAGGAAAATCAGCCCATAAACTTCTAAAGCTAGCAGGAGATAAATATCCTTAGTCATAAAAGAACAAACGATGTTTGGGGTGAGGGGCCTTGGGGGGGGGAAGCGTACTGTAAAAGTCCGTGCCAGATTTTCCAGGAAGTGCCAGCGGCCATTAAATCAGAAAGGGAGAGAGCAAGGGGGCCAGAGAGCTTGCCAGCGATCTTAGCCCCCATCTTAGCACCCACTAGGTGAGGGGGCTCTCTCCGGAAACCCGTGTAATCTTTAAAATGGGAGCAGAGGGGTGAATCTAAGCTAAGCGGGAGAAGCAGCTCTTCTTGGACTGAGCAAGGATCAAAGCCTGAGAGAGAGGGAGAGCGCAACCCGCTCTCCACCACGTGCTCACAGAATGGGAAAAACAGTCAATGCCAGGCTGGGCCCAGGAACAGAGAGATGGTGACGTACGCGCACATAAATTCTGGAGCCTGGCTAAGGAAAGGGTGTGACGACGTTGGCTCCTTGGGGTTTTTGCCCAGAGCCCCCCCATCCCCCCCCCCGGTCGCTTTGACGAGTTTTTCTATACAAACTAGGCTGGTCTCCCACTCCCGGGAATCCCACATCCTCTGCTAAGGGTGAGGGATTCAGGTGAGGGTCTTAGTGCTTCGCAGACTGGCCTTGAACTTCTGACAATCTTTCTGCTTCAGCCTCCGGAGTGCTGGGATTACGTTTGTGAGCCCTGCCAGACCTTGATGGCTTCCTAGTGATTTGTATGACATTAGGGAACCCTGAGCACAGAAGAGTAAGGCCTCTCTGCTATCAGACTGAAGCTTTTCTGTCAATCTAAAATTATCGTGGAAGCTGAGGTGGGAAAATGTCAAGTTCAAGGGCGGCCTTGGAATACTTGGAGAGACAAAAAGTTTGGCTTTGCATTGTTTTCTAGATGTGGGTAACTCATGTCTGCTGTGTACAAGGCCCTGTGCGTGTTCAAGTTTTAGTATAGGGTAAAAAAAAAAAATTCGTTAAGAAGATTGATTGATCTCAGGAGTTCTAGGCCAGCCTGGATAACATAGATCATGTCTCAGCCAGAGTCAACCTGGTCTACATAGTGAATTCTAATATAGCCAGGGCTACACAGAAAGAACCTGTCTAAAATGATGACAAAAAAATTAGATTGAGTTAAACTGAGTGTGGTAGCTCAAAGAGACAGGAGAACTGAGGCAAACTCAAGGCTAGCCTGGTCTATATAGTGAGTTCCAGGTCAGCCAGGCCTATAAAGCAAGACTGGACCTCAAAATAATTAAAAAGAAGAAAGAAATTACTGTAAAATAAAATATTCATTCATGCAAATGAACACTCCTCGGGTGGAAGGTGTGTGCTCTTTATAGGTAAGGACCATGAGCTGGATTTATGTACAGGTAACAGTAAATCCAGGTAAGAGAGACCCAAGCCTGACTCTGGGCAACTATGGGAAATCATAGCTAGGAGTGGCGGTGAATGTCTGTAATTCCAGTGTTGGAGGTGAGAGCAGGAGGCTCAGGAGGAATTCAAGGTCATCCTTGGTTACTCAAGGTCCAACCTGGATTACAGGAATGGGAAGGAGAAGAGAGAAAAAAAGGAAAGAAAACAAGAAGAGGAAGGAAATATGTGTGTGAGCCTCTGGGGTACCCTGAGGCTTCAGCAGGGAGTTTTGTGGTTTTGAGCCTTCCAGGAATCACCTGGCCTGCTGTTGCAAGGACCCTTCTTAGACCTACCTAGTTTTGACCACACCACATGAGGAGCCAGGCTAGAGAATTCCAACACTGTCCCTGCTATGAGCGGGACTTGCTGTGACATATCTGAAGTCTGTTTCCTTGACTTTCGTAACAGGGATGCCTGACAGATCACACCAGCCAACATAACTCTTGTCTGGGTGTGTGTGTGTGGGGGGGGTGAAGCTGGGATCAGTTCTTAGAGACTGGAACTCGGTGCAGAGGAACAATCAGGAGTGTTGGTGATAGATTAATGATGTCTGCTGCAGATGTAGATGGAAAGAATGGGCAGTCATCTATCATTCCAGGTTCTATTCCTGAATGGCTTCTGATTCTGGATTTCCTTCCTGGATGTGTGGTTGTATGGTTCACATATGTAGACCTGGAACATGGTACCTCGTGTGTGTCCCTGACATTTGAAAGAAGACAGATAACACTCTTGTACTGTGCTCTAGGCTGTGATGACATGCCTTAGCCTTGGAGTACTGACTTATAAGGGAGGAACAGGCAGGGCAGACCTCTTGAAGGGAAGTGGTATCTATACTTCTAAAGGATAAATAGATATCACCTTGGGAAGGGGGTCAGGTGGTGGGATGAGAATGGAATTTGACTGGGTTTGGATTAGACAGATTTGCCTTGTGAAATCTGATAATTCTGGGAGGGTAATGGGGAACCACTGAGGAATTTTATGCAAGGGAGTGTCATTATCAACAACAACAACAACAATCATCCTTTTGAAAGCCAGGTATAGTCACAGACACCTGTGGTCCAGCGCTTGGAGAGCTAGCAGAGAATTGGAATTTCAAGACTAGCATTGACTACATAGCAAGTCTGAGGCTAGCCTGAGCTAGAGAAGCCATCTCAAACCAAAATGGGAGCTAAGAATGAATCTCTGTCAGTAGAGGCTTGCATGAGGCTTGATGCCAAGCACATGGGGTTGATTCTCAACACTATGTAAATTACACATCTGTAATCCCAGTAACTGGGAAGTTGAGGCCAGAGGATCAAGGGTACAAGGTAATTTTTGGCTACGTAGTGAATTGTGTAAAAAAGAAAAAGAAAAAAAAGGGCTGGAGAGATAGCTCAGTGGTTAAGAGCACTGATTGCTCTTCCAGAGGTCCTGAGTTCAATTTCCAGTAACCACATGGTGGCTCACAACCATCTGTATTGAGATCTGATGCCCTCTTCTGGTGTGTCTGAAGACAGCTATAGTGTACTTATATATAAAAAAAAGAAAAGAAAGAAAGAAAAGGAAAGACAGACAGATACCCATTTAACAGAAGAAAGGAAGAGGCGTGGAGATAGAAATGGATTCAACAACACACAGCAAGCCAGCAACAGAACCAAGATTTGAACTCAGATCTTCAGAATTCCTTGTACTTGGTAGAATACGTGTTTTGGAACCATGCACACTGAGAATGTGCCTTTACTTAGAAATAGAGACTCTGTAGAGAGTGGGGTGGAGAGGAAGTCCCAGAGCATTTGTGTGGGCTCAGATCGAATGACTAGTCCACTTTGAAGAAGAAGAGGGTAGACAAGAGGGCTCAGCAGGTAAAGGCACTTTTCACTGTGCCTGAGGACTATTCCACAAGTTGTCTTCTGAGCAAGAACAGAATAGTGTGTACTCTCAGAATAAATAAGAAAACCAGGAGTGCTAACACACACCTTGGATCCCAGTACTCGGGAGGCAGAGGCAGACAGATCTTTGAGTTCAAGGCTACCTTGGGCTACAAATCGAGTTCCAGGATGCCCTGTCTCAGGGGGGAAAGAAAGCCAGTGTGTAAGAAGGATCACAGAGACACACAGACAGAAATTCCCACGAACGCAGAGGTGGGGATCACAGTCACACACTGCTACAGAGCTAACAAATACTAAGGGGGACCAACAAGCCTTAGTACCTAGGTGCTGTTTGGGAAGGAAGAGGCTTTTGCCCTGGAGCATGCAAAATGGAACCAATTTGCCAAATCTGGTGGCACAGACCCTGGTGGCATAGGGCTGAAGCGGAAGGGGGTTTGCAGAGAGGTGGAGAGGGCTGGGGACAAAGAGAGAGTTCCTGGGAGCTGGGAAGACTATAAGGGGTGACATCCGTAGTCACTTTGGCATGCGACCTGGTTTCCTGACAGAGTGCGTCAGTTCTCAAGGCTGTGCAGGCAGAAGACAAACCTTTGTTCTCCCAGATGACCTTTGAGGATGATGGGGCTGCTCCTGCTCTGTGACCTCATTTGAACAGCAGAGCCTGGCCCTGGCTGAGCAGGCAGTAGCAGCAACATGAACGTCATGACAACCTTGAGAACAAATATGTCACCTTCTTCCAGCCATTTTGACAGAGCCACCATGGTCCCCCACTTACGAAAGGTCAGGAGGTTACACCTCTCTGTTCTCATCCCTGGGCCATCATTTTCCCTCAACATGTGTTTTCTTCTTTATTTTATTTTATTATATTTTATTTTATCTTGAGCTACATAGCCGTAGTTCATCTTGAATTCAAGGTTACAGCCGGGCGGTGGTGGCGCACGCCTTTAATCCCAGCACTTGGGAGGCAGAGGCAGGCGGATTTCTGAGTTCGAGGCCAGCCTGGTCTACAGAGTGAGTTCCAGGACAGCCAGGGCTACACAGAGAAACCCTGCCTCGAAAAAACAAAAAAAAACAAAACAAAAAAAAAAAAAAAAACCAAGATATCAAGGTTATTTTTCCTGCCTTTGATTTTCTGGGGGATGAGATGATAGACAGGTACTCACCTTGAACTTCTGAATCTCCTGAACCTCCTGCCTCAACTTCCCAATAGCTAGGATCACAGGCATGTTCCATCACCAAGTTTTGGGATACTGAGGGGGTCAAACCCTAGTTTTGTGCATGGTGGTTGGTTGTTGTTTTGTTAATTTTTGGTTTTTGTTTGTCAAGACAGGGTTTCTGTGTGTAGTCCTGGCTGTCTTGGAACTCACTCTGTCGACCAGACTGGTCTCGAACTCAGAGATTCACTTCCCTCTGCCTCCAGGGTGCTGGGATCAAAGGCATGCTTCCCCCAATCCCCCCCCCCACCTCCCCACTTTGCAGTTGATTAGTTTTAAGACAGAGTCTGTGTCAGTAGAGGCTGACAAGGGACCACAGATCCAGAATATTAACAGAAGTCTCTGAACTCAGTCATCAGAAGACAAATGAGCCAATTAAAACCGGGGCAGAAGATTTCTTTAATGAACACTCCGCAGACCTATTCGCAGCAGTTACTGCTCAGTTCCAGTCATTAGAACAATAAAACTACACCTTTCATCCCAGCACTCAGAAGGAAGAGTTGGCTGAAGTTTGCCTGTCTGGTCTGCATAGTGAAGTCCAGGCTAGCCGTGGTTACACAGTGAGACTCTGTCTCAAAGAAGAAGAGGAAGAGGAGAGGGAGGAGGGAAACGGCCAGGGAATGTGCATCTATCACCCAGGTACTTAGGAAGCAAGGACAGACCAGCCCGGGCTACAGAGCAAGTGAGACTTAGGAAACAACAGCTGGTGTTGTACACCCAGGGCAATAGCTACAATGTAAATGACAAGACAGTTCTAGGTTGACAAGGTCCACTGGCAACTGCAACATTCCAGGTGTTGATGGGACTGGAGAAGGAATTTATTCCTCAAAACTGTTGCTTTTGAAAAGGAAATAGGCCAGAAAACAATAGATATTAAGTAAAGTCCCGCCTGGGGATGGTGCTGTGCCTGCAATCCCAGAATTCCAGAGGTGGGAATATCCATTGGTGGTTATCCCCAACCTTGGCTGTGTAGCACATTCCAGGTCAGCTTGGGCTATGCAAGGCCTCATTTCAAAATAAAAGTAGAGCCGGGCGGTGGTGGCGCACGCCTTTAATCCCAGCACTTGGGAGGCAGAGGCAGGAGGATTTCTGAGTTCGAGGCCAGCCTGGTCTACAGAGTGAGTTCCAGGACAGCCAGGGCTACACAGAGAAACCCTGCCTCGAAAAATCAAAAAAACAAAACAAACAAAATAAAAGTAGAGCGGTCGGGGTGGAGGGGGGCAAGATGGCTCAGTGGGTACAAGTGCCCCCCCCCCAAACTCATGACTTGAGTTTGGTCTCCTGGTACGCAAGGAGGGAACTGAGTTCCTCACATTGACCTCCTGACCTCCATATGAGCGAGCAGGGTGACACACACTCGTCCGTATAGTCTCAAGAATGTGAGCGCGCCACCTCCACTGCAATAAACAAATATTAAAAAGTTCCATCTTCTTCTCTGGAAGCTTGACTCAAGCACCTTGCTGGAGGATAGGGCCCTTGGTTCCCACCAACCCAGAACTTTACCCTCTCTTGCTGGCCAAAAAAAAAAAAAAAAAGTTAACATTTTTTCTAGGCTCCGTCCAGTTACCTAGCAACAGCCAGGTAGGTGCCTGGCTTGCTGTAAAAGGACTGGTTGGCCTTTCTTGAGCTTTCTCTGACCTCCCCCCTTTCTATGATTAGTCCCCCCCACACCCCCTCCCCGCCCCAAAACAAACTTCATTTTATACTAGACCCATCATATGGCTGGTACCTCAAGAGAGGATGCCTTTGCGTGGGCCCGCTAAGTCACCCCCTCCCACTCTTCATCATACTACGTTTTTCAAAACATATCAAGACCTCCTTTTCCAGGCAGGAAAAGGCTATATTAGACCCTCAGAGTGGGATTACTTGAGGGGATCCCAGGATGTGACGTGAGTGGCCCAAAATAGCTCAGTGCTGGCATCTCACCCCTAGCTCTTTTGGTTTAGAGTCAGAAGAAAGCCTGACCATGTAAGTAACCCAAGACCCTTGTTGAAGAATAGATACAGAAAAGGCAGATGGCCGGCTCAGAGAGGGTATAAAGAACTTGGGCTAGGTCTGGGAAACTTAGGACAGGTTGTATGTAGCCCAGGCTGGCCTCTAACTCACTAGGTAGTAAAGTTGACCTTGAACTCCTGAGCTTTCTATTTCCATCTAGAGTGTTAGGCTTACAAGCATGCATCCCATATTTGGCTTAGGAGGGGCCTACAGTTTTGATCATGTTGTGTAGTGATCACGCTGGGGAGAGGGGCAGTATCAGGGCTGGAAGGAGTGAAGGAAGATATCCATCAACTGTACAGACCTTGGAAGTCTCCAAAAATCCAAATCTAACGTTTGGAGAGGCAAACCCCACTGAGCCACCTGTTCCTACCCTGTTTGACCTGGCTTCCTTGCTTCCTTCCTTCCTTCCTTTCTTTCTTTCTTTCTTTCTTTCTTTCTTTCTTTCTTTCTTTCTTTCTTTCTTTCTTTCTTTCTTTCTTTCTTTCTTTCTTTTGGCTTCTTGTTCTGAGTATCCCTGACTGTCCTGGAACTCACTCTGTTGACCAGCTGGCTGCAAACTCCCAGAGGTCCACCTGCCTCTGCCTCCGGAGTGCTATGATTAAAGGCGTGTGTCCTCACCTTCAGGCTACCTAGACATTCTTAAAGTGTTTCCTTGGGATTCCCCCCTTGGTCTCCCTTTGGCTGCAGGGGAGCAGGGATCAGATAACTGGATGTCTATCAAGAAGCCACAGGAGACGACTGTCCCAAAGTGCTTCTGTACCCAGAAACTGCAATTCACCCTTTTACTGAATCCTTCAATTAGCCCTTGGGAAAATGAGGTGCGAACCCCTCACTTTTCAAGATGAGCGGTGTATAAAGAAACCATCATGGCGCCACATGTGACAGATCTCGGAGCTGAAGCCCCCTAGGGGAGTTCCCTTGGTGCCCATTTGGCTACAGAAAGGGCTCCAGGGCTGCTTAAGTACTCGGGATGTGTCTGGACTTGCAGGTGCTATCGACTCCAAGAAGCCCTTGCTTCCAAGGAGAAAGTTCCCCAAGATACCTTTATACGAGTAGTAACTTTATCTTTAGAACAATACGGCTTTCCTCCAGGGCCCAGGGCGGGACACAGGAATCTTTGGCTTGCGAGCCAGCGACACACGCCCCTTTCTTTAATCTCATCTGCTGTGTGTATGGAAGATAGGCCAGAGTGATGCTAACGATCAGCTGCTCGCTTCCAAACACTCCAGCCAGCTTGAGGGCAGTGGTGGGCAACTGGGGTAGGGAGATCAGAGAAATCTCCAGGGCTAGAAGTAGTCGGGCCAGGGAGATAGGGAGAGATGGCTACGCAGTCGTCAAAGTAGCAAGGGAATAACTGGGGGCACTGGGTGTCTGTCGGTCCTGCTCAGCTGCCCCCCCCCCCCCGTCATCTCCTGAGAGAGTGAGGGCTTCCATCGTGGCTCAGTTCTTGCCTGGGGGGCTGGGAGGGGTGCTGGCAGCAGCGAGGGGTTGGTTTCTTCTCTGAAAAAGAGAAAGGGAGAAAGAGAGAGACGAGGGGAGGGGGAAGAGGTGCTAAGTGAACCGGGGAAGTGAAAGAGAATTCATCAAAGAGAATCAGGAAGGAAGAAGGAAGCTGCTACTTCGCCAAGTCCCAGCAGTGTTCCCCCTGGAGGCCTCAGGAGGTGGGACTAAAGCTCCCATTTGGCAGATAAGGACCCAGAACATCTCGGAGGTTAAAGCTCTTGCCCTCGGGCTGTGGGCTGTAAAGATAAGAAATCAAAGCTGGACTTTTCCATTCCATTCCTTCTGTCCACAGCTCATTTAAATGATTTCATTTCTTCAGTTAGTTACAGTGTGTGTGTGTGTGTGTGTGTGTGTGTGTTTTGTTTTACCTCTCCCCTCATACAAGTCATGTTATGTAGCTCCAGGTGACCTGCCAGTCTCAGGTGTGGACATACAAGTGTGCACCCGCAACAGGCCTCCCTTCTCCTTCGGATCTGGTGTCTGCTGTGTGGTTCTCCCTTAGGCTCCCTGACCTCTCTGAGCTGGCCCTGTTTACTTCCATAGCCATCCTTGCTGTTTCTGTTTTCCTTTTTGGAATGTTCCCTGCCCCTTTCTCCCCTCCCCTCTCTCAGTTAGACAAGTTTTCCCAAGTCTGGCTGTCTTCCAGACTCACACACCTAAGGAAACTTGTCAGCTCCTCCAGTCTTGGACCGCAGTCTTCGGAGAGGAGGAGAGGGAGTGGCAGAGGCAGGTTTTGTCACTGTGAGTTAGAGGCCATCCTGGTTTACATAATGAGACACACCCCCCATCTCAAAAAAAAAAAAAAAGAGAGAAAGAAAGAAAGAAAAGGAAAGGAAAGGAAAGGAAAGGAAAGAAAAGAAAAGAAAAGAAAAGAAAAGAAAAGAAAAAAGTCAAAGGAACAGAAATGACAAGGCTGTCTTGTCCCTGGATGGGTGGAGATGGAGCGGACTAAAGCAGACACAAGCAAGAAGAAGAACACAGGAACTGGAGAGCCTCTGTCGTCCCTCATCCTGCCTCCACCATCTTGTCCCAGCTGCTTGGAGTCCGGGCCAAGGTGAAGGGCATGAGACTCTGCAGACTACTGCTGTGTAGCAAGCGTATATTTTGTGTGCCTCGTGTTTACGTTTTTTTTTCCCCTTTGAAGGCTGCTTGGGAAAAGCAACACTCCTGGACGCAGCAAACATATTGTCTTCTCTTCTCTGGCCAAGAGAAATTTTAATCACCCTGTGGAGTAATGGTCTCAGAATAGCATAATAAAAACAGTGCTTAAAATACTTGGATAAACACAGCCCAGGGAGGGAGGAAAAGCACTCGGAGGAGGCTACCGCATCCTTCCCACTGGATCCTGCAACCAGAGGGAAAGAGAGATGTTCTTGCCTGGCTTAGGGGCCATGATGAATGAATAGGAGGTGTATGTGTTTGAAACTGAAGCCTGTCCCCACTTCTGGGGGTGGGGGGAATCATCCATCCTGAGGTACTCCAGTTGGACACTCCCCATCTTAAACCCATCACAAAGGGTTGGCTCAGCAGTTAAGAGCACTGACTGCTCTTCCAAAGGTCCTGAGTTCAAATCTCGGCACCCACATGGTGGCTCACAACCGTCTGTAATGGGATCTGACGACCTCTTCTGGTGTGTCTGAAGACAGCGACAGTGTACTTACATATAAGAAATAAATAAGTCTTTTTAAAAAATGTTTTAAACCCATCACAAAGTGAAGAGAAGCAGATTTGATGCAAGTAAACTGAGGTTTTGGATAGGGAGAGTCTTTCAATCTTTATCAGCATTAGGAGCCGAACCCTGAACCCACGACTACTAACAGGACGGGCAAGTTCAAGACATTGAGCTACACCCTTAGCCTTTTCTGGTATATATATTTGGCTTTTTGGAGACAGGGTTTCTCTGTGTAGCCGTGGCTGTTCTGTAGACCAGGCTGACCTCGAAGTCAGAAATCTGCCTGCCTCTGCCTCCCAAGTGCTGGGATTAAAGGCGTGCACCACCACTGCCCGGTTATTTATTTTTGGGGTAGGGCTTCTCTGTGTAGCTCTGTAGACCAGGCTGGCTGGGAGCTCACAGGGAGATCAACCTGCCTCTGATTCCCAACTGCCAGGATTTTAGTTCCAGCCACCAACTGTCCAGTGTGACCCTGAACTCTTTTGTTGTTGTTTTGTTTTTGGCTTTTCGAGACAGGGTTTCTCTGTGTAGCCCTGGCTGTCCTGGAACTCGCTCTGTAGACCAGGCTGGCCTCGAACTCAGAAATCCGCCTGCCTCTGCCTCCCAAGTGCTAGGATTAAAGGCGTGCGCCACCACCGCCCGGCTGACCCTGAACTCTTGATCCTCCAGTTATACCCTCCCCTGTAGCTGGGAGTATAGGTCTGTATTGCCAGGCCCCTCCTTCTCTCTCCTCTCCTTTCTTTTTCCCCTCTCTGTCTATCTCATTCTCTCCCTCCACAGGGTCTCTTTCGGTAGCTCAGGCTAGGCCCAAATGCATGACCTTCCCACCTTTGTCTCCCAAGTGCAGAGATTACTGGGCACGCGTCACCAGGCTTGATTTTTAAATAACTTTACAGGTAGAACAACCCTGAAGGCAGAGGCGAGTGAATTTGCTGGGGTGGGAGTGATGGCTTGTGGATACGCAGGCTCGTAAGACGAACATATGTCTACTTCAGCTAAAGGCAAACCCGGAAAGAAAATGCCAAAACTCATGTTTATGAAGTACAAGATACAGGGGCCAGCAAGATGGCTCAGAGGGGAAAGGCACTCCGGAGTTTGATTCTTCAGACTTCCACATGTTTGCTGTGGTATGCCGCCCCTCCAAAACAAACAAACAAATAAATAAATAAATATTTTAAAAAAGATGTAAGGGCTGGAGAGGTGACTTAGTAGGGTGTTTGCCTAGCTTATACAAAGCCCTTGTTTTGATTCCCAGCTGCTTAGAAACCTCTAGTGTGGCTCAGTTTGTTAATCCTAGCACTAGGAAGGCAGAGTCAGGCAGATCTCTATGAGTCTGAGGCCAGCCTAGTCTACATATTAAGTCCCAGGATGTCCAGGGCTACAGATGTGTTGTAGGTTTGTACACAACAAAACCCAAACTGACCAGAAGCAAAGCTGTGTTTTCTTGGCCGGCTTATTTATTTATTACTCTCGGAGCTTCAGCCTTTCTGTCTGTAATGTGCAGTGGGAGACAGTGCCTTCAAGTCGAGTGGATATTTTTTTTTCTATTGCGCAGAACACTTAACCCAGTTGGCCTAGAAATCAAAATTATTCAAGAAGTTCCAGAGAGTAGAGAGAAAGCTAATAGGTACAAAACTGCTTCTCCCCTCTACCTCTCCGGGGAGATTCGGCCCTGATCACTATGGTGGGCGTTTCTCTCATTTTCCCTGTGTTTCTTATAATAATGGCCATTTGAAGAGGTCCAATTATCTGTACTGTTCAGTTAGGGTGAGTGCCACAAGCACTGGGCCCAGCTCTACCGGGATAGAGTGTATTATACAGTCCCCACCCGAGGCCCCACCAATAATGCTTAGCACATTAAGTATCCAGTGCATACTTAGTACACAGCGGTACCAACTGTGGTACTTTGGACTTCCTGAAGGATGGTTTGCTGAGCCATGCGTGGTGGCACACATCTGTTCAAACACTTATTAGGGAGGCTGAGTCATGATAATATCTTGAGCCTATAAATTTGAGTCCAGCCTGGGCAAATCTAAACAACAGGACTGAGGAGGGTTCAGCTAGAGAAGGCTCTCGCCCTAAATGCCTGGCTAAGGTCTATTATCCCATTGAACTCTCTTAGCATATCTATTGCTAATTTTGAGAACTGGAGGACATAGATAGAAACCGAACAATTTAGAAAGATAAAAGTGTTTGTTCCCAAAAACAAGAGTCAAGTCCGGGAAACTCCAATCTACTTTCTTTTCTTATTTTAAACAACAAATTCCTGGATCTTCTCACCTTGCCACAGGGCAGAGAAGGGAGTCTCCAAGCAGGATGTGAATGTGTCCCTTGTCACCTTCAGACCCTAAGTGCAGATACACACGCACACACACACACTCACACCACAGCCTGAGGTACAACTGTGTGTGGTTGGTACATGCCTGCAACTCCAGCACCAGAGAGCCTTAGATGCAAGAAGCTTTGGGCGGGTGGGATTCTCAATTTTGGGATCGCCAAGGACAGTTGATAGCTGTGGGCTCCAGTCTCTGGGTTTAACTATATTCTTAGGCGTGTGTGTGTGTGTGTGTGTACAACTGTGTGTCAGGGGGTGGGGGGTGAGGCTAGCAGACTTCCTGCTCCATGGTATATGTGAACTTCAAGATGACCTCATGCCCTTTAACAGCCACTTCCTGGTGTCTAACCCTTATACACAGGCGTCACTCGTTGACCAGGAATTGAAAGTATCTTTGTAGGGAATGTATCAACCCATTCGTCCGGACATTCCTGGCAGTGTCCACTGTGCGTTCTTTATAATGTGGCCCCAAAATGCTGGAACTGGTGTCTGGGAGGCAGATGAGGAAGGTCAGGAGTTCAAGGTCATCCTGGGGTACAGGAGACCTATCATCCAAAAAAACAAAAAAAGAAGAAGAAATAAAAACCTTGGTGAGGCCTTAGCTGGGTCTCAGTTGGTAGACTTACCCCCAACATTGCATAGAACCAGGTATGGTAGTGCATATCTGTAATCCCAGCATTTGGGAGGTGTACGCAGGAGGATCAGAGATTAAAGGTCATTTGTGGCTGTACAGAGAATTCTTTTTTTGTTTGTTTTTTGTTTTTGGTTTTTCAAGAGACAGGGTTTCTCTATGTAGCCCTGGCTGTCCTGGAACTCACTCTGTAGACCAGGCTGGCTTTGATCTCAGAAATCCGCCTGCCTCTGCTTCCCAAGTGCTGTGATTAAAGGTGTGCGCCACCACTGCCTGGCTCTATAGAGAAAATTCAGTGCCACCCTGGGCTGCAGGAGCAGAGGACTTGGCAAGATGGCATTTGCCACCAAGACAGACTATGTGAGTTTCCAGGCCACACATGGTAGAAGGAGAGAATCAGTTCTCTTCAGAGTAGGTGAGAATTTACCTCTACTCAGAACAGAGCCACCCATATACCCTCGCCCCCACACCACACACATCTTACACACACACATATACACTGTACACAGACACACCACACATACACAGACCTACTCATATACACTTCTCCCACACACGCCACACACATACACACACTACACATACATACCCACACTGTACAGATAGATACCACACACACACATACATACACACCATACACACACCACACACACATACCCACACCGTAGATAAACAGACACACAATACACACACCACACACACATACCCATACCGTACAGATAACACACACACACACACACACACACAAAAAGACACATCAAGATGCACCACCCACACACACTCATACACTCTCCTCACACACCATACACACACCACACACATACACACACACACACACACATACACATACTCATATACATTCCCCCCCACCAGACAAACCACACACACAGATATACCACACGTACATTACCTCCACACATACCACACACCCCATACACCACACACACAGACATACTCATATACACTTCCCCACATACACCATACACACAAACACCATACATACACAGACATATCATACACACCATACACACACTCATACACTCCCCCCACACCATACACACACCACATACACCACACACACATATATACCATACACACACACAGACACAGATACACACCACACAGACACTCATACACTCCCTTCACACACCACACACATACGCACTCACACACACTATATATGCACACTACACACAGACACACACACACACCACACACAAACACACCATATACAGCACACTATATAATATAATATGATATAAAAATTTATATCAGAATAAACATATATTGAAAGCATGAGTTGTCACTATCTGCTTACTTATTCCTGTATCAACCAATCAAGTATTTATCAATGCTCTTGTCTTCCAGATACAATCCCAGATGCAAGCATGCTGGGAAGAACAAAGCCAGAGGGGGCGGGTAGACAATACCATTGTCCCCCACGGAGAGAGGGATGAGATGATAAAGGACCTGTGTTTACAAGGAGGTGACTTTGGAGCAGAAGCCTGAAGATAGCAGGGGGTTAGGCTCTGGAAAACAGTCTCTTAGGAAGCAGGAACAGTAAGTGTAAAAAAGGATTCAATTGGGGGGGGGCGCTGGAGAGATGGCTCAGAGGTTAACAGCACTGACTGCTCTTTCGAAGGTCGTAAGTTCAAATCCCAGCAACCACATGGTGGCTAAAGGTTCAATGGACTCTATATGCTTCAGGAGGCCCAATGGAAGCCCTGGGCTGAGAAAGGAACTGAAAGAACACATTGACTTAAGGGGTGGGTGGACCCAGAACTTATAATTTCTATAATTTCAGAATTGTGGCTTTGTATCCAAATGAGACGGGAATCCCGCAGGAGAGTCAAAGTTGAAGGCCTGTCTACGCTCAAAGCCGATTTAGATCCTGTCTCATAATAACACGTATGTGGGAAGGCCTGTCTAATAACAAGTATGTGGGTATCTGTCATGATGGTACTTGAGAGGCCGAGGCAGGAGGATTGCTGCGAGACCTAGGCTAGCCTGGGTTAGATGTAGCAAAACCTTAATTGAAATGAAAAAAAAAAATCCTGGAAGAAGACTGGGGATATTGTGGTAGTGAGCATTTGTTAAGATTAAACGAGGCACGAGAACGAAACAAACGAACATACACAAGAAACGAAGCTGGCAAAATATTGAAGTGTGTCTGTTCGATTTTTAACTTTTTTGAGACAGGGTTTCACTGTGTAACTCTGGCTGTTCTGATTGTTCTGGGACCCTCCAAGACCCTTAGAAAATCCAATCCAAACCAAACCACCACAGCAATGACCCTCCCTTCTACCTCCAAATTCTATCAGATTAAACCGCTGAAGGGGTTGGAGAGATAGCCTCAGGGCTTCTTAGGAGCACTTCCTGCTTTTCCTGAGGACCCACATTCAATTTGTAGCACCTGCACGCTGCTAACAACGGTCTGTAGCTCCCGTTCCAGTGACCCAGAGTTCTCTTCTGCCCTCTGAGGGCACCAATCACATGTGTGGCACACAAACACACACGTTCAGGCAAAAGGCTTGCACACATATAAAATAAACATATATCTTTTTTAAAGTTAAAAAAAAATGTTGTTTGGTCAAGCCTGGGCCCTTTGCACTTGTCAGTCATGGATTGAGGAGCAGTACTCGGGGGCTTTGGCTTCCTGCAGAACTGTAGGTGATTGATGGGTACACTCATGGTCTTCAGCTGAATGCCCACAGCTGAACCCACCAGCCTCCAAGCATTAGCTCCAAACCCACAGCCACTCACTCACTCACACACACACACACACACACACACACACACACACACACACATACACACACACACACAAGGATTTGTGTGTGTGTTGGGGGTGTGTGTGACAAAGGGGGATGGAGCTAAGAGTGTGGGAGGGTGACAGTGGCCGGAGTTATATACATTACATACATGCAAAAAAATGTCAAGGAGCAAAGTTAATGAGTTAAAAATATAGGTGTCTGTGTGTACATAAATAAATAAATAGTGGGTCGACCAGATGGCTCAGTGGGTAAAAAGGTGCTTGCGGCCAAACCTGATGTCCTGACTTTGATCTCTAGGATCCACCCAGTAGGAAGAGAGGATCAACTCCAGCAGGTTGTCCTCTGATCTCCCCATGTGTGTCCTGGCACATGCTGCTTCCCCAATCAATCGATAAATGTGATAATAATAATTTAAAAAAAAAACAAACTGTGCTGTGGTCACTCGTTTGCTCGTAATATAGATTTCTTACATTCTTTGCCTGTTGTATCTGGCTTTATCATCCATTTATTCATCTGAGGGTTTGTTTTTCTTTTCTTTTCTTTTTTTTTTTTTTTTTTGGCATTTGGTCAGGTTGGAGCACTGGCTACCTCATCCCCCCAGCTCTTCAGCAATGCACATCCCGAGCTAGAGTTCAAGGTTTGCTTGTTTTTGAGAGGAAATTTACACACAGCAAAATGCTTAAAGCTTAAGGGCACCATTCTCTAAATATTGACAAGTGCACACAGGGCTGTAGCTAGAGCCCTTATCAGAAGAGATAACATTCTCGCCTCCTTTCTTCCTGCCCCTCGGCCTCCATGGCAGGCTGGCCCTCCACCCAGTCTGTTAGCTCTGCCTATTCTAAAACCCCAGGCAGAAATGGAATAGAATATAGCCCCCATTATTTTACTTCATTTCAAGCCAATGCACTCAAGAGTCACCCGGGATAAAACTTTTATCTGTGCTTTTTTTTTGCTTTATTACAGTGAAGACCCAAAAATCTTCAACCAGGCTGAGCAAATGCTCTACCACTGAGCCACACCCCCCCGGCCCTGCCTTCCGTTTGGCTGCAATAATAAACCAGGTAGACTCTGGGCTGTGATTGTTCTGGAAGAGATAATAATGGGGTGGGTTGTTTAGACTTCCGCATTAAGGGCTTTGTGTACTATCTCCATCTTCTGAACTTAGAAAACTCCCTTTCCCTGGAAATAAACTGACACAAGCTTCAGGAAAAACACCATTGTTAAGACATTTGATTCCAAGTGCCAGCCTGCTTCACTTTTTGGTTTAATCTCTGCCACTCCAGATTGGCAAAAAGGCACACCTGGAAAGCCCGTCCTGCCCTGTCTGCGAAGGTGTCCCATAGGGTGTGTCAGGACTTCTCCTAGGAGTGGCCTTCTATCAGAGATTAGCTGTGCTAAGTAACTTGTGACCCTGTAGAACCACTGTCAGCCTGACTGAGATTTCTAACAATAGCAACTTAAGATTTTTGAATACAGTCTGGCTCAAGATGGCTCAATTTATGGCTTGATGGCTTTTAACCAACCGACGACGTTGCTACCATCAAGTACTCTCTCTAACAACTGGGCTTTGCACTTTATAGCCCAGGATGGACTCCATCCAAATTTCTATGTAGCCAACGTTGGCCTTCAACTTCTGATCCTCCTTCCCCCAACCTTTCAAGCACTGTGATTATGGTCACGAGTCACTACACCCAATGTTTTAATTTATTTTTTGAGACAGTCTTGAACTCACAGAAATCCTCCTGCTTCAGCCTCCCAAGTGTTGGAATGACAGGCATGTGCCACCACATCCACCTTGCTTTGAGTTTTAGCTTCTGATCTTTCTGGCCTAGGGTTATTGGGGTGCTCTCTCCCAGAACTTGACGGACTCGGGTACAGTAGCAGACTGGTAAGAGGACTATGAGGCAGTTGAACAGTAGACAGGTCTACCCAGGCCCCTGTTCCTGGAGAACTAGGGATAGAGGAGTCTGGGCTTGGCTCTGGGTGGAGGCTCTGGGACCCACTCTCCATCACCTTGCATGCTGCATATCTCCATTACCTATTGTCTGTTAGCTTATTCCAGCTTATTCCAATCTCTATGCAGTGCATGGCTCAGATCTCTTCTTTTTTTTTTTTAAACATAGAATCTTATGTACCATATATAGGTTGGTCTTCAACTTACCATAGACTCAAAGTCCTGATACTCCTGCCTCCACCTTTCAGCTGCCTGGATTACAGGCTTAACTACCAAGCTTAATTTATACCATAGTGCTGGGGATGGAGTTAGGGCTTTATGCATGCGAGGCAAGCACTCTAACAACTGGGTTCTGTCTCCAGCCCCTCAGGACATTTCTTAACTTACCTCAGTTTTCACAAGGACTTCCTATCTGTGGCTGCCATTCTTGCCCTGTCTCTTCCACCCCACCCCAATAGCCTGAGTGATCATTCTCTTTCTTCCTTTCTTCCTATCTGTCTGTCTGTCTATCTATCTATCTATCTATCTATCTATCTATCTATCTACCTATCTATCTATCATTATTTATCATCTATCTATCATTATCATCTATCTATCCATCCATCTATCAATCACCTATCATCATTATCTATCTATCTATCTATCTATCTATCTATCTATCTATCTATCTATCTATCTATCTATCTATCATTATCTATCATTATCATCTATCTATCCACCCATCAATCACCTATCATCATTATCTATTATCTATCTATCTATCATCTATCTATCTATCTATCTATCTATCTATCTATCTATCTATCTATCAATCATCATCATTATCTATTATCTATATACTATCTATTTATCATCTATCAATCTATCATCTATCCATCCATCATATCTATCTATCTATCTATCTATCTATCTATCTATCTATCTATCTGTCTGTCTATCACCTATATTTCTATCTACTATCTATTATCTATTTTTCTAGTCAGTCTCCTATCTATCCTCTATCTGTCAATCATCTGTCTGTCTGTCTGCCTGTTTATTTTTGAGACAAGGTCTCTCTATGCAGTTATGGATATCTTAGAACTTCCTATATAGATCAGGCTGGCCTCAAACTCACAGAGATCCTCCTGCCTCTGTGTCCTGAAAGATGAGAGGAGAGTGTGCCACCAAGCCTGACTTGAACCGGTTTTTCTTTAAAAAGACTTACTTACTTTATGTATATGTGTGTGTACTTGAGTGTATGTGCACCAAGTGCATGCAGTGCCCTTGGAGGCCAGAAGAGGGCGTCAGAGCCCTAGAGTTACAGATGGTTGTAACTTCCATGAGAGTGTTGGGAATTAAAGGGGTTTAATTCTGTAAGTGCAGTATATGCTCTCTACCACATGGTCATCTCTCCAGCCCCTGGTTTTGTTTGGATGTTTGGATACAAGGTCTCTGGTAGCCCAGATATCCTCTGATCCTCCTGCCTCCACCTTCTGAGTGTTGGGATCAAGCCCACGACTCCCTCCTTTGCCTTGGAAAGAACTATGGTAACCAACCCACAGTAGATGTGTCTGAAACTATCCAGCTGGGGGCACAGCTGGGAGAGACCAGTTGCTGTTTCTTCCAGCTGCAAATCAAAGGGTCAACACCTCAGAGGAAAAACAAACCACTGTCCAGGCGTCAGCCAGGGAAAGGGCCTGGAGTTAGGACTGAAAGCAAGCAGGCGGCAGACCTATTTTAATTGGTATTTGTGTCTGTGTTGGCTCTTCCTTCAGAGTTTAGAGCCTGGAGGTCAGGCAGATGCATGTGTGAGTATGTGGGTGCAAGCATGTATGTGTGTACATGTGTGTACATGTATGTGTGTGTGATTGAATTTGTGTGTGAGTACAAGTGCATGTAAGTGTGTGAGTACATGTATGTGAATGTATATGTGTATGAGTTAATGTATGTGTGTGAGTGTCTGTGAGTGTATGTGTATGAGTACATGCATGTGTGTGAGTACATGTGTGTGCATGTATGTTTGTAAGTGCATGTGTATGTCTAAGTACATGTGAGTACATGTATGTGTGAATACATGTGAATGCATGTGTGTGCATGTATGTCTGTGAGTGATTGTATGTGTGTGTAAGTGTGTGAGTATATACATGTGAGTAACTACAGGTATGTGTGAATGTGTGTGTGTGAATGCATGTGTATGTGTGAGTGCATTCTGTACATGTGTTTGTACATGTGTGTGTTTGGGAAGACTAGGAAAGGCAGGCATATGGTCAAAGACATAGGAGAGCTGATCTTCTGTCTATCAGGCCTGTAGAGAATAGCTGAGTGTGGAGGTGAAGGCTGTAATCTAGTGCTTGGGAAGTGGAGGAGGAGTGGGCTGCAGGGCTAGCCTGGGCTATACAGACCCCTGTTCCTTTTCCTCCCATAGGCCCCTGTTCCTTCCTTCTTCCCTTTCTTTTTTGTTTGTGCTTTTTGTTTTGTTTTTCCAGACATGGTTTCTCTGGGGATCCCTGGCTGTCCTGGAACTCACTCTGTAGATGGGGCTGGCCTTGAATTTACAGAGATGCACCTGTATCTGCCTCCCAAGGGCTGGGATTAAAGGTGTGAACCACCACAGCCCACAAGCTCCTAATTTTTTTTTTTAAAGTGAAAAACAAAAACCAGGCCTGGGGAGATGACTCAGGGAAGTGTTGGCTGTGCGGCCCGGAAGACCCGGGTTTGAGTCCAGGAGGACCCAGGTTTGAGTTCCAGGACCCACATAGAAGGCTATCATGTGCCAATCCCATCCTGGAATGGATGGATCCCTGGGGCTAGGCTAGCCTAGTGGGTGAGCTGCAGGCTAGGCAGGCAGAAAGACCCTGTCTCAAAAAACTTGTGTGGAATGACTGCTGACCTTTACAGGCCTGCGCACAGATCTGGACCACTCCCCCACTCACCAATAAGGACATTTTACAGGGAACAGGACAGAGAAGAAAAAAACTTGTTTTTAATTTTTAATTACATTGATTGATTGATGATTGATTGATTGATTGATCAGTTGTGTGGTCAGAGGATACCTTACTGGACTAGTTTCTCTCTCTCCACCACTTGGGTCCAGGAGATCCAACTCCGGTCAAGGCGCTCTACCCACTGAACCATCATCTGGCTGCCTGTCAAGAAGACAAACTTTTATTATGCAGTGCTCAGGCACCTGTGACGATAGGAACTTGGGGATGAACGAGGAGAGAACCTAGAGAGAAAGGGACCCTCGTCTGGCGCAGAGTCCTTGGGTGGATTTGGACTGGCCTAGCATGACCGGCAGCCCCAGCCACAGGCTCTCTCTCCTGCCTGTCCAGAAATAGTTTCCGGGAACTGAGGTGCTTCCCCGCCAGCCAGCGGGGAGATAAAGCTGCCCGCATGTGTGTGTGTGTCGCTTGTCTTGGCTGCCTCTCAGTTGACACCTCTGACAGGCCTCTTTGATCTCGGGTTATCAAGGCCTAACCCCGAGCCTGGCCTGCTCCGCCAGCCCTCTCTCCACTCACTGGGGAAAAGGGCATTTCAGAAGGTCAGTTCAGGGAGGGACAGGCTTCTCCCTGTGCCCAGCTGGCCTTGAAGTATGAGTGCCGGATGCAGGAGTTGTACCCAATTTTACTCGTCAGCAGTGATGGATGGGGGAGAGTTTGGGGGAGGGGGGTGGTCCTGGTTGAGAAACAAAGTATTCAAGTTGTGCCTATAGCATGGGGGGGGGAGTCGGTTTACTTCATGTCCTCATGGGTCCTGGGTCTTCATAAAATAAAAAGGATTTATATAACTATGGACACCTCCTCCAAACCAAACCACAGTGTACAAATTGGATGGAAGCAGAAAAGGGGCTGTCTGAGGAGAGGGGGCTCTGGGAGTTGATGTCTCAACTCATTCATTAGTCATTAATTATTACATCATTCTCATCCTCATCACCATCATCATCATCTTCGTGTTTGAGACATGGTTTCAGTCCAGTCCAGACTGACCTCCATTCGACTAGGCTCCTGCCTCAGCCTCCTGAATGCTGAAGGCCCAGCGTATACCACCATCTTCTGGGCTCTCATTCAGTATGGTTAGTTGTGATATAGGGCCACCGTAGCTCTCAGATTGGGTGTTTGAAAATGACCAGGATGGCTTAGCAGATAAAGGCACCTGCCACCAAGCCTCATGAGTCCCATTCCTGGGACCCACATGGTGGAGTGAGAGGCCCTGACTTCTGTAGGTTGTCCTAGGACCTCCATATGCCCTAAGTAACATGCACAGCCTTGTTCCACATAAAATAAATGAAGGGTATAAGTAATAAGATGTTTTTAAAAAGTAACAAAAAGGAACACAATACAGGTGTACTGGAGGAGCCTTGCATCTAGTGTCAGAGTGCCTTTTACCCCTTAGTGTTTATTTGTAATTTATGTGTGTGTCTATCTGTGTGTATGTATGTGCGCCATGTGTATGCAGTGCCCAAGAAGGCCAAAAGAGGATGTCAGAGATGAGAGCTACTGTATGGTTGCTGGGAATCGAACCCAGGTCTTCTGAAAGAGTAGCCAGCTTTCTTAACTGTTAAGCCATCTCTCCAGTCCCAGTTTCTGGGGATCTTGGATGTCTCTGGAATTACGGCTGCCTCTTCTCCCTCCATTTTTGGATAACACTTTCACCGAGTGTCTTTTTAACATCTTCCCTGTGAATGTTTGTCTAAATTTACTCTTTTCTGTTCTGTGACACAGAGGATAAAGCTGAGGACCATGCACATCCTAGGCAAATGCTCCATCCCCTAGCAGCAGTTCCTTCCCTCTCTCCATTTTTCTTCACTTTTTGTTTTTTGTTTTTTTTTGGAGATGGGGTCTCTCCTAGCCCAGGCTTCCTCTTTACCAGGGAAGTCTTCAGACAGAAGAGAGCCTTCACCAGAAGGGGTCCCTGAGGAACTGTTTTGAGACAGAGTCTTATGTAGCCCAGGCCATCCTCAAATTTACTATATAGCCAAGGCTAGCTTTGAACTCCCAGTCTTCTTGCTTCCCCTGTCCTGGGAGCTAAGGTGACAGACAGGGACCACCATGCCCTGTTTACTTTAGTGCATTTTGTTACAGTGATCTGAAGAGTTGGAGTCACCAGCACTGTGATATTAGGGGCCCATGGCCATGAGATTGGCATGAGGATTCTTGATATCACAAACCCAGAAGATCACAGATGAAAGTCACTAGAGGAAAGCCACTTGGGTAATCTTAGGGGACAGCCTTCTGTGTTTATGTGAGCTTTTGCCATGTGATTACATTGTTCCAGACTCTGGGGGCAGGACAGCAGTGTATGGGATGGGGCGGGGCTAGCAGTGTGTGGGATGGGGTGGGGCTAGCAGTGTATGGGATAGGGTGGGGCCAGCAGTGTATGGGATGGGGCGGGGCCAGCAGTGTATGGGGTGGGGCGGGGCCAGCAGTGTGTGCGATGGGCTTCCCGTCTTGTGGATTCTCTTCTTGTGGAGAAACTGACCAAGGGTTGCCCTATGAAGGAAAGAAGCAGACAGATATGCAGACAGACAGACAGACAGACAGACAGATGGCAAGAGAAAAGTCCCACGGTAATTAAGAAAGACGTCTGCTTCCTAATCTCCCAGAAAGATCAAGTGCATCATTGCTGGGACCCTGGCAACGGACACTGCAGGTGTTAACTTATAGGTCTAGAGATGGGATCGCTTTGAATGAACCCCATCTGTCTCAGCCGCTAACAAGAAACTCATAAAGACTTCCCACAGTAGGACAGGAAGCTTACTGAGAAATAGCATAGGATATACAAATGACCTGAGCCTTCTTGTGAGGTAGGGTTGCATAGTGACTATAGACACCACATTCAGTGCTCTGAGAACAGAAGCAGTAGAGCCTGGGTATTTAAGACTGAATGAGAGCAGACAAATGCTCACCACCAAAAACGCCTGTCCTAAGCTTGCAGGGCTGAAGACCGCCTTTGAATGTAGAACTCCATGGCTTGCATGTGGTATGGCTTCTGGCCACTTTTTTTTTCTCTCTCCAAGCTTCTGCATTTCGATCTGTTAAAAATGACCGAACACTTGGAACTGTGGCACAAACCTTTCATCCCAGAGGCAGGGAGATCTCTGAGTTAGAGGTCAGCCAGGGCTCTGTAAAGAGACTCTTGTCTCAGAAAACAAACAGCACAACCAACTGACTAAGCAAGGCTAACAGCAAGGGCCACAGACAAGATATAACTGTGGCTTAACTCACCTGGAGTGGCAGCGTGGGTCCTGGCAAAGGCTTGGCAACTGTATGCAAATGCATTTGCCTGGATTTATTCTGAGGCCCTTTCACAGCGCTTGGGTTTCCCTAGGCAAATGCTCCGATGCTCACTCCCTTACATATATGGAACACTTTGGAAATGAGCCCATGTGTTGAGCAGATGAGTCAGGCCCAGTGGATGTTACTCTTGGGTCTTTTTTGACAAAAGAAGGGGCCAATGTGCAGATGGACATCCCAGAGGTTTGCTGCTTCTGCACGGGAGATGCTTGGAGCAGTTTATATTGGGCTACACAAAGTGTAGTCCAGGGACTGGAAACTGGTCAAGAAGCTCGAGTCCCACCTCTCCAGGTCCCTTCCCTCCTCCGCCCCTTCCCCTCCCTTGTCTCCTTTTGTTTCTTCCTTTCTTTTATTCTTATGTATGTAGGTGCTTTTCCTGCATTTACCACCTGCATGTGTGTAATGCTTGTGATGGCCAGAAGAGGGTGTTGGATCTCTTGGAACTGGAGTCACAGATGGTTGTGAGCTGCCACGTGGGTGCTGGGAATGAAGTCTAGGTCCTCTGCAAGAGCAGCCAGTGCTCTTAGCCACTACATCATCTCTCCAGTCCCAGCAAGGTGCTTTCTTGAGACTAAACCCTAAACTGTGATGCTCTCAGTCATGAGATGGCTATGTGGGTAGGATTCTGAGGCTTAGCAAGGAAACGTTGTCATTCAATTAGCCATGTCTGCTGCGGGTAGAAACAGGGGGTGCTGGCTATCCCCAGACTTCCTGAAACACCTTTACAATTCTTTTATGAAAATGGAGATGAAGAGTGACGTGTGGTGAGACATGTTGACCGACATGCCGGCCATCCCATCACCTGAGAGATGGAGGTGAGAGGCTTACAAGGTGAAGGTCATCTGCGACTGCAGGGTGAGCTTGAGTTGTAGGATTAAAGAAAGGAAAAGGGAAAAGGAAGAGAGAGAAAGAGAGAAAGAGGAAGAGGGATGGAGGAACAGAGGGAGGGAGGGGAAAAAAAGAAGGAGGATAGGGAAGAAAAAAGGAAGGGGGAGGGAGGGAGGAATGGGGGGGAAGAGGGAAAGGGAGGGAGGAATGGAGGGAGAGAGAGGGGGAAGAGAGAGGGGAAGGGAGGGGAGGGAAGGAAAAAGGGAGGAGGCGGTAGGGAGAAGGAAAAAGGAGGAGGCAGTAGGGAGAAGGAAAAAGGAGGAGGCGGGAGGGAGAAGGAAAAAGGAGGAGGCAGGTGGGAAGGAAAAGAAGGAGGAGGCAGGAGGGAAGGAAAAGGGAGGAGGCGACAGGGAGAAGGAAAAAGGAGGAGGCAGGTGGGAAGGAAAAGGGAGGGAGAGAGGGAGGGAGCACTGGGAGAAACTGGGTGGAAAGTCATTCATTGACAGAGGTTAAGTCGGGGTGAGATAAAGCACCTCTGGTGTTCCAAGTGTGTTTGTGCCAGGTTCCATGGAACATTTCTGGGGACACACTGTCTGAAAACCAGAACCAACAGAAACCCTCAGAATCAACAGCATGTGGTCTTCTTGAGTGTTGAGACAAAGGACACGGGCAGTGCTGGAGAAACCGGAAGCTGGAGAAACCGGAAGCAAGCTGAGAAACCGGAAGCTGGGTAACTCAGGCTCTTCCTTTTCCACGAGGCCTCGGAGCACACAGGCCCCTTTCTGTGTGCTTTGCAACAGGGTCTTGTTATGCAGTCCGGGGAAGGACTTGAACTCTGATCCTCTTGCCTCAGTCTCCCGAGCTTGAGATCATAGGTGTCCAACACGACACCATCACACAACCGGGCTAAAAAATAGTTTTAGCGTTCGTCCCTCAGCCTGGTTCTCTCAGATGTTCTCAAAGGTTTTACAGATGAGGAAATGGTTCCAGTTGAAGAAGGAAGAAGGTAAAGACGAAACCAGAAAAAGGAAGAAGGTAAAGACTAAACCAGAAGAAAGAGTTGCTGATAGCCCATGGATGGACCAATCCTTTAACACCCGAGGCATTCTGGGAGTGGAGAGCTGGGCAAAATAAAGCAAATAATAAAATACTGGCGGGACCCTGGCCGTAGGGGTGATGGGAGATAAGCACTCCCCACCCCCACCTTCAGTCCATGGATTTCCTCTTCTCCCTCAGACCCAGGCTGTGTATAAACTCTATGCAAATGTGTTTACTTTGTACTTTATTTCAGTCGGAGCCACTCGGCTGTCAGGACCTATATCAACATGTCAGCCGACAAACAAGCATTGCGAGTGGAAATATTTCAGATAAACAGACACGATGTTATGACATATCGCCCCCGCCCCAGCCCTGGAAAAGGGGGTCGGTTGGAAACCAAGGAGAAGAGAGGAAGCAAAGCCACAGGGAGATCTGTTTTCCCTGACTGAGGCTCCGGAGGGTCAGCTGTAAATAAAATAGGTTTTTTGATTACTTGTGGTGTGTGTGTGTGTGATTGTGTATGGGGGTGGTGTGTGTGGGGTTTTGTCAGCTGAAGAGGAGGCCTCCTTTGCAGGTTCCCTGAGATTCTCCCTGGTCTACTTGTTGAGTTCAGAGAGGACATGGGACCAGTGAAGAGCACACAAACCCAGCAGGTTAATTTAATCGATCGTGTTATGATGTGACAGACAACTGCAGACCCCTCTTCCTCCTCTTCCTCCTTCTCCTCCTCCTCTTTCTCTTCTTCCTCCTTCTTTTCTTCCTCCTTTTCCTCCTCCTCCTTCCTACTTCTCTCCCTCCTTTCTCCTCTTCCTCCTTCTCCTCCTCCTCCTCCTCTTCTACACAGAGCTTGGGCTCCTTATAAACAGCCTTCAGAGGAGGCATAAAGAGATGGTTTGTTTCTGTTCTTTGTGGGGACACTCATGGAGAAGGAATGACGTGGAGGTCAGAGGGCAACCTGAGGGAACTGGTTCTCTTTTCCCATCATGTGGCGACCCAACTCAGGTCGTCTGATTTGGCAGCAGCTGCCTTTACCCACTGAGCCATCTCTCCAACCCGATTTCTCTGAAAATTTAAGACAGCATCTCAATATGTAGCCTCTGCTGGGCTTGAACTGACAATATCCCTGCCCCAGCCTCCGAACTGAGATCACTCGAGACACTGACACAAGCAAGCAAACAATTTTAGGCATAAGTACTGCCAATGCTAGTTTAATAAGATAAAAATATGTTTGGAGCCGGGCAGTGGTGGCGCAGGCCTTTAATCCTAGCACTTGGGAGGCAGAGGCAGGTGGATTTCTGAGTTCGAGGCCAGCCTGGTCTACAGAGTGAGTTCCAGGACAGCCAAAGCTACACAGAGAAACCCTGTCTCAAAAAAACAAACAAACAAAAAAATATGTTTGGAGAGCCCAGAAAGTCACCTCAACAGTTAAGAGCAGGGTCTGTTCTGGCAGAGGACAGGAGTCCAGTTCTCACCACCCACATTAGGTGCTCACAGTGCGCTATAATTGCAGCTGCAAAGGATCCAGTGCCGTCTTCTGGCTTCCTCTCCTTGGGTACCTGCACTTGTGTACACAGACTGCCACATAAACACATTAAAAATAATAAAAATTAAATCTTTGGACTCGAGAGATGGCTCAGCGGTGAAGAGCACCGACTGCTCTTCCAAAGGTCCTGAGTTCAAATCCCAGCAACCACATGGTGGCTCACAACCATCTGTAATGGGATCTGAAGCCCTCTTCTGGTGTGTCTGAAGATATCAACAGTGTACTCACATACATTAAATAAATATAATCTTAAAAAAAAATTTAAATCTTCAAGAAAACTGTATTTGGGTAAATCCTATTTTCTCATCCAGTTCATTATCTCCTCACCTCACATATAGACATTGTGTTCGGCTCTGTCCAAAAAGATAACACTCTTCGTTAAAATGCCTGCCACTTGCTGGGAGTGTTCAAGCTTGCCTGAAATCCCAGTTCTCAGGAGGTATAGGCAGGAGAGTTGTATGTCTGTGGGCATTGCACTCAACTGGAACACAGGCATACAAGCAGGCAAGACATCCATACACATAAAATAAGAATACATAATCTTAAAATTAAAAGAGATTAAAATGTAAATAGCTACATCTCCATCCTATTACACATTACCTATTCTTGTTATTCTGAGTCATCTCCATTCCCAATGAGAACCCTGAAGGTTGGAGTTATTCATTTATTGAGGGTAAGGGGATTTAGTGAAACCCAGAGAGTTTCGGGGGCATGACCTCAGCCACGCGGCTGGGAAGCAAGACAGTGGGACTTCACCTCAGCTGCCTGGTTCTAGACTCAGTCTTCCTGGGCATTTGAACTTGGGAGAGACTGTGTAGCAGTGTTGCATGTGGAGATCTCCGGGACCATTAGCTAGCCCTGCCGGGCTGAACTTGTCTGCCCCCGAGATGAATTTCCTCAGGGGGAAAAAAACAAAACAAAACCACATGCTTGTCCAAATGAGGGACCTGGCAGCTGCCTCGGGGGTGTGCTTGGAAGATGTTGCCACGTCCTTGGCTCCCAGAAATGTCTCCCCTGGACACCTGTCACACGGCCTCAAATTCCACCAACATCAAGAGTATACGACTGTGCTTCCATTATGGAGTGTTTCGGGGACATGGCTTAAATATGGACAGGATGAGGTCACAGCTACATCCTTCTTCGAGTCATTTCCCAGTCAGACACCTAGCTTTGGGGTGGAGTGGGGGTGTGTGAACTCACTGTGCAGATGATGGGGAAAGGGGAAGAGAGGATGCTGGGAAGTCAGCAGGCCTGAGACAAAGCCTTGGACTCACAGTTGTGCTGGAGACAGTGACTTCCATGTTCCCCAGAGACCCGACCTCAGAAGGCCCCACCTGTCCCTCTGCCAATTCCGGCTGGTGTGTTTTAGGCTAGACCCCTAAATAGCCATGATTGGAGAGGGGGAGCGGCCTGCTTGTCACAAGACTGTTGAGTGTCCCAGCTGCCATCCCGAAAGTCCTGAACCTCACGAAGTCACGTTCCTTAGGTCCCCTTTCCATGACTACCCCACCTGTGGGATTATTTGTTCAACCTCTTTCCTGAAACCGACCCACTTCAGAGGATACAAACATCTATTTTGAGGCTGGCAGGTTTGAACTGGCTTGAATTTTCCTCACCCAGAAGGTCTGATAAAACCCACTCAGGAAATAAATGGTAGTGACAAGCTTTATATTTTCACTGCCTTTTTAAGTTTTTGCATCAATTTATTTGTTCATGGTGTGTGTGTATGTGTGTCTCTGTTCACGAGTGCTCAGGCACGTGTGTGTGTGTGTGTGTTTGTGTGTGTGTGTGTGTGGTATGTCCTCTTGGCATGCGTGCGTGCATGTGTGCATGAGTGTGTGTCATGGTGGCCATATGTAT
Source organism: Tokudaia tokunoshimensis (assembly GCA_036184795.1). Taxonomy (NCBI): domain Eukaryota; kingdom Metazoa; phylum Chordata; class Mammalia; order Rodentia; family Muridae; genus Tokudaia; species Tokudaia tokunoshimensis. The sequence goes on along the minus strand of BTHU01000006.1, from coordinate 9,737,057 downwards.
TCAGAATATCTTGTGGGAATCAGTTGTTCCTTTCCACCATGTAGGTCTGGGAGGAAGGGCAGGCTTGGTGGCAAGTGTCTTTTACCTGCGGAACCATCTTGTCTGCCCTCTGCTACACACACACACACACACACACACACACACACACACACACTCATACACACATACATGTACACATACACATACCATATACACATACACCCATAATACACACTCAAACATATACACACAGAGACATACATACACACATATACACCCTCACACACAAATACACACACTCATACATACATACATATACACATACATATATACACATATGCACATAACACACACTCACACATATACATACACAGACACATACATACACACCCTCACACACACTCACACACACATACACACATGCATACACACGCATATACTCTCTCTCTCTCTTCTTTGCTTACTTGCCTTGCGGGTCTGAGCGACTGCTAGATCCTTGGACTTCCATTCACAGCTGCTGCTGACCATTGTTGGGAGTTGGACTACAGACTAAGTCATCAGCAAATTCCCTTGCTATATAGAGACTACCCAGAAGTTCTGTGACTCTAGAGAACCCTGACTAATACAGAAGTTAGTATTACGCACACATACTCTCTCTCTCTCTCTCTCTCTCACACACACACACACACACACACACACACACACACTTTTGAGACAGGATGTCCCTACATAACCATAGCACTCCTAGAATTCACTATGTAGACCACACTGTCCTTGAAACCCCCAGTGCTGGGATTAAAGGTGTGCATCAGTACTCCTGGCCCATATAGCCCCATAGGAATATACTTTTGACATTCCTCTGCCCTGTGTTGCATCTCATCTTTCTCCCAGCTAGGCGAGTTCCCAGCATAAGTATCCCCGTTCAAAGTTCTGTCATCTTATGTCACTTCAGAGGTCTGTGTGAGACGTAACCCTTACAGCTGGAGTTACAGAGAGTGCTATTTGTCCTCATAGCTGTTTGGTCTAAGGATGTGCTGGGAACCCATGCAATTATGCTGGCAGGCTTTCAACAAGAGTAAAGGGTACGCGGGCGATAGCCTTCTCTTTTTAAAATGTCACTCTCAAGGTGGTGGCACATGCCTGTAGTCTCAGAACTTTGGAGGCCGAGACAGGAGGGTTAGGTTCAAGGCTAGCCTAGGCTACATAGCAAGAGCATATCTGAAACTAACATCACAGGATGAAGAATCTGCAGACTTTGGCTCAGACTCCAGAACTTCGACTAGAGGTCACTTCTGACTCCTCTGGGGGTCTTCATCTCCTCATCTGTGATAGAAGATCATCCTGTTGCTTTAAATCTAGAGGTTCCCATGGACTCCAGAACTTGGAGTTGAAGGCACACATGCCTGGCCAGTGTTTTGCCATAGAGCTACATCCTTAGCCTTCTATTTACTGTGCATTAAAATAAAACATGCTCCTGAACTCACTCTGCAGTCCGAGCAGGGATGGAACTGCCTCCGCCTCTCAAGTAGCTGGGACAACAGGTCTACCACACCAGGCCCACTAGACCCTTCTGGGATCGTAGGACCAGGGATAGAGAGATGGTGCCAGGTCTCGAAGTTCCTCTCCCATGGAGGTAAGCACCTGACCGGGAGTTGCCTGATTGAGAGGAAATGTCTCGGTGGCATTCTCTATATTCACAGAACAATGTAACCTCATCACTGTCTAATTCCAACAAACCCGTTCTCCTTCCTCATATTCTCCCTCCAGCCTTTGGCAATCACAACCTGCTGTTTGCAAGAACCTGTCTGTTCTGGATATTTTGGGCAGGTGGGGATTGTATTCCCTGGTCCTGCTGTGTGAGTGACATCTTTGAATTAGCATACTTTTATTTTCTTTTTGTTGACACCTTTTTACTTTTTTTGGGGGGGGGCTGGCCAAGTCATATTCCATGGCGTGGCTACATCATGTTTTTTTTTTTTTAAATCTGTTTATTTGTTGTTTTCCGGTTTTTGGCTGTTGTCAACAAATAGGAACATTCATGGTTAAATTCTTATGTGGGTATGCCCCACTCTTCCATACCCCTTCCGCTTCCTTCCTTTCCTCTAGACTCCTTCCTTTCCCCCTCTTTCTTTCTTTTTTGGACTTCCCTTTCTCCCTCTTCTCTCTCAGCTCTTTTCTTTTTTCTTTTTTTTTTCAGAATCTCTTTATGTAGTTCAGGTTGTCTTTGAATTGAGTGTGTGTGTGTGTGTGTGTGTGTGTGTGTGTGTGTGTGTGAGTGTGTGTGTGTGTGTGTGTGTGTGTGTGTGTGTGTGAGAGAGAGAGAGAGAGAGAGAGAGAGAGAGAGAGAGAGAGAGAGAGAGAGAGAGATTGGACCAGGCTGGCCCCAAACTCAAGAGATCTGCCACCTGAGTGCTGGGATTAAAGGTTTGTACCACACCTGGCTGGTTGTACTCTATAGCGAACTCTGTTTATTATATCACTTCATTTTTTGAGACAGGGTCTCTCATGGAACTCAAAGCTCACCATTTAAACTGAACTTGCTGGCCAGTAAGCCCCAGGAACCCCCAACTTCACCTGTCCCCCATTATTTGACTCATGGGCATAACCACTATACCTGACTTTTCACCTAAGTCTCCGGGATTTGAACTCAGAGCCTTAGGATTGTGTATCTCCCGGCCCTAGCCTTTGAACTTTTGATTCTTTGTCTCAGACACTCAATGGATAGAACCTTAAGTTGGCTTTACCATGCCTGCCTCCTGTCAAGCTTTTCAGTTTTCCTGGGTGGATACTGAGGCACAGACTGCTGGGTCACGCAGTAACTCTGTGTTTAACTCAGTAAAGATTGTCTCCTGCAGGTCTTCCCACAAGTGTGGGTTTACATGCATAGGAGACGGTTCCAAGATTTCAATCAGAATTCCAGGAGGATTATCAGAGGGCCGGGGATGTAGCTCAGTTGATGGAGTGGTTGTCTAGCACGAACGAGGTCATAGGTTCCATCTCCAGCATCTCTAATCCCAGCACTTAAGAGGTAGAGGCAGGAGGATCAGGAGGTTTAACTCATCCTCAACTACATCGAGGGTCTGAGGCCAGCCTGGGTTCCGGGAGACCCAGTTCCGAGAGAAGAACAGAATGCAGAAGGGTTAGAACAGCTGTCTTTCAAGCTCCTTTGAGGTCTCTCCTGGCTGGAGGGTCCCCTGATGCTTTGGCAGGCATACGGAAGCAGAGCATACAGGATAGGAGCAGAATCGCTTCTGTCCCCTGTGGTGGGACAGACAGAATGCTTGGCGCCACAGGAGGGATGCTTGGGGCCAAGCAAGGATCCCTGGGCAGAGGGAGCCAAGATGAGTCTTGGAGGTGGTCTTAAGTTTCCCAGACTCTCTTGGCAGGGTCGGGCTGGCTGAAGCCGCCTCTTCCTCTGGAAGTGCTGGTGCTTGGCAAGGCTTGTCTGGGGCTCCACCCCCGTGAGTAGCAGATGCGCTTCATTGCTCTGATTAACGCAAAAACCGGTGGCCGGGGCCCAGGGCACGTCCAAGGATCACTTAGGGCCCCAGGGAAAGCGGGGGAGTCCTTGCAGAGGGTCAGTCTGCACACACCCCAGGAGCAGGTGCTCTGTGAACTTCTCTTACAGGCCTGCCAAAAACGTCCACCCGCGAGGTGAGGCCACACGCACACATGCACGCAGTCCAGCTATTTCATTCCCGGGGCCTCTTGGGAAGCAGCTGGCAGGGGCAGCCCAGGGCATGTGCGGTGGCCTGTGGGATGTGGGCTGAGGACTCTGGCTGACCCTCGGCCCTTCATCTTCATGCTATCTGCTTGTGTGCCCGGTTGTAGATTTTCCGGGCACCTTCTTGGGAGAGAGGGCAGGCAGGATCCAGTTTCATGGCCTATTCAGAGAGCAGAGTGTAGCCTGGGCCGGGGCGTTCCCAGTCCCAGCATCACTGAGGTTACTGTGTTATTTATGGCTCCCTCCTGACTCCTGCGGCTATTAGGCCTCTGGGTGGGGCACCATGCACTCATCCATCCATCAATCAGCCCACTCCAGCCCGTGTGGAGTGGAGGATATCTGGTTCTCTTGCAGCAGGTCCCCAGTGTTGTTCTAGAAATGTCAAGAATAGTGCCGGGAAAATGGTTCAGTGATGAAGCATTTCCCAAGCACGCACAAAGCCCTAGGTTCAAACCCCAGCATCTCCGACAAAACAAAACACTGCCAAAAGGAATTACTCTATGTAGCTACCTACATTTCTTTCCTTCCTTTTAATTCTAATCTATATTTTACTTATTTATTGTGTGTGTGTGTGGGGGGGGGGGTAGGGTCCCTCCTTCCACTATGTGGGTCCTGGGGATCCAAGTCAGGTCATGAGGCTTGGTAGCAAGCGTCTTTACCCACCCTACGGGGCCATCTTTCTGACCCAATCTTGCCCTCCTACTTTGAAATAGTCTCTCAACATAGCCCTGTCTGACCAGAAACTTACTGTGTCGACCAGGGTGACCTTGAACTCACAGAGGTCCTTTTGCCTCTGCCTCCTGAGTGCTGGGGTTAGGACGTGTGCCACCCTGGACTGCAGTGTCTGCTTCCTTAAGTGTACAGTTTGGCAATGTTAAATTTCTTCTTCTTCTTCTTCTTCTTCTTCTTCTTCTTCTTCTTCTTCTTCTTCTTCTTCTTCTTCTTCTTCTTCTTCCTCTTCTTCCTCTTCTTCTTCTTCTTCTTCTTCTTCTTCTTCTTCTTCTTCTTCTTCTTCTTCTTCTTCTTCTTCTTCTTCTTCTTCTTCTTCTTCTTCCTCTTCTTCTTCTTCTTCTTCTTCTTCTTCTTCTTCTTCTTCTTCTTCTTCTTCTTCTTCTTCTTCTTCTTCTTCTCTTTCTTCTCCTCTTTCCTCCTCTTCCTCCTCCTTCTTCTTCCTTCTTCTCCTTCTCTTCCATCTTCTCCTCTTCCCCCTCCTCCCCTCTTCTTCCTCTCCTCCTTTTCCTCTGCTCTTCCATCCTTCTTCCCCCTCCTCCTCTTCTTTCCTTTTTCTTATTTCCTTCTCCTCCCCTTCTCCTGGCCTTCTTCTTCCTCTCCTCCTCTTCCTCTCCTCTCCTCTTCTTCCGTTCTCCTCTCCTTCTTTCTCCCTCTCCTCCTCTTTCTCTTCCATCCTTCCTCTCCTCCTCCCCTCCTCCTCCTCTTCTTCCTCTTCTCTCCTCCACATTTTTGTCCTCCTCTCCCTCCTCCTCTCTTCTTTCTCTTTTCCTCTTCTTCCCCTTCTCCTCCCCTTCTTCCTTCTCCCTCTCCTCCTCTCTTCCTCCTTCTCCTATTTTAGATAAGATGCCACAGCACAGGCTGGATGGTGGGATAAGAAGTAGAGGTGGAATCCTCAGAGCCCCATGTGCTGGCATCAAGCAAGGTCCTGGTCTGAAAACAAGTTTGAAGGTGAGGATTGACATCTGAGATTGTCCTTTGACCTCAGTCAACATGTCACAGACCCCTCCTCCCCCAACACACACAGACATAAAATGTGACAATATAATTCTATGCTCTAGTAGGCCGGGCACTTTGCTTTGAAAGGTCTGGAAGGAGTCTCAGCTCTTGTGTTCTCTCAGGGAGAAATTCAGAGAAGCTGTCACACTGTGTGGTGGGGGATGCTCACGTGTGTATGTTTGTGTGTTTGTGTGGGCTAGTGTGTGTGTACATGTGTGTGTATGCATGCCTATGTATGTTTGTGTGCGTGTGTGTGTGTGTGTGTGTATGTGCATGTGTGTGTGTGTGTGTGTGTGAATGCAGGCCTGTATATGTTTGTGTGCCTCTGGGTGTGTATACTTGTGTGGGCTTATGTGTGTGTGTAGGCATGCATGCCTGTGTATGTTTGTGTGCATGTTTGTGCTGGTGTGTGTGTGTGTGTGTGTGCATGCATGCCTGTGTATGTTTGTGTGCATGTATGTGCTGGTGTGTATGTGTGTATGTACATGTGTGTATTACTGTGGATAGAACCTCTTTTACACATGCTAAGCAAGTACTCTACCACTGAGTTATATCCCTGTCTGAATTAGTTAGGTTTCTTTAAAGTTAAAGAATTAAGATATGTACAAATACATATTGTAGAAGTGACTTATTAGATCAACTTACATGGTAGAGGCTGGGGAGACGATGATAGCTGTCTGTACCTTAGAGAGACTGAACTAGAAGCAGCTTGGGCCATGAGGGTGGCTCTGTAGTCCCAATCCGATGCTGAAAACCTGGAGGTCCTCCAGGGCCACTCCTTTCTGGTTCACACTGGAAGAGCAGAGAAGTAGGTACTAATGTCAGTCAGGGTGGTGGCAGCAGGCTAGGCACACTCACCAGCAAGAAGCTATTGTTGGTCACAGCCTCGACTTCCCCGCTTATATCTGGGCTGCCAAGGGGGATGATCTTCCCCTCAGTTAATCTTCCCTGGAAACCGTTCTTGCAAACTGGCCCAGAGACCTGAGTCTTAGTTTACCCCAGATCCGATCACACTGACAACCAAAATTAACCATCACATCAGCTTGTGGTGTCTGTGATTAAAAGCATTTTATTGCATGCATTTATGTATTTACTTTGCGTGTGTTGGTGTGGGTACCATGACCCACACATGAAGGTCAGGGGGCAATTCACGGGATTCGTTTCTCTTCTTTCACTACGTGTGCCCTGAGCCATCTTGCCTTCCCTATTCTAGACTTAAAGGCCACAGCAGCCAATCCGCAGCTTAGCTTGAAAGCCTGCCAACAAGTCTCAAAATCTCAACATTTTCTGTGAGGACTTAGCACACAGCTCTATAGCATCATACGAGTCCTGAGGAAATGAAGACACAGAGAGGATAGTTGTCCAAAGTCACACAGTGTAGGCATGACAGAGCCAAGACTCAGAGCCACATAGCCCACCTCCATGGTTGTCCCCTCCTCCTGTGAACATGCGGCTTGGCAGCCCCCCTTTCTTTCCTCTCGTCTCTCCTTCCTGTGACCATCCCTGCCCTGTGACACACATAGCGCAGGAATTATACACAGCAGCCTGAGCCTGCTGACCGACTGCGACAGAGGCAGTTGTTCTTCTGCGGGTCAGCTCTCGTGAGGTACAACTTTGCCACCAGCCCACATTTCTTGCGCACAAACTTGGGCAAATGGGTAAGACGCCAGGCTGTGCTCAGCAATCCCTAGTAGGGGGGAATAGCTGGGAGAAACCTATGTTCTCAAATACACCATGCTGGTCATGCTAATCCAGGATCTAGACTCACCTGGGAGATGATGGGCCTCTGGGGGATTGCCTTGACAACATTAATCGAGATGGGAAGATGTAGATTTCCTGTGGGCAGAGGGTCCTGGGCTGTATCAAGTGGAGAAAGTGTTCTCTGTGCGATGATTGTCCATGAGATGTGAACGGCTGCCTGCCTGGACTCACCCACCATGGTGGACTGCATTTTTGAACTGTGATCCAGAGTAAACCCTTTCTCCTTTAGGATGCTTTTGTCTGTGGGGAATTTCATTATAGGGACATGAAAGGTCACACACACACACACACACGCACACACACACACACACACACACCACATACATACGGGGAGAGAGGAGGAGGGGAACTAGACGAAATGGTCTGATTTTGCAATAGTATTTTTTATATTGATTGGTTCCTACCATGTATTCTACAACACGTTTTATTTGTTTCCTTTTATTCTGATTCCCAATATTCCCACAAGATTTCTTTTTCTCATTAGTATTATAGAGTCATTGGTTTTTTTTTCTCTCTCTCTCTGCTGTATAGCATTCTGTTGAACAACTATGCCACACTTAGGAGCTGTCCCTTTAATGGTGCACACGCATGTGACTCGTTCTAATTATTCATTATCATATACAGAATTTTTTTTTAAAAAAAATTTAACCCATTGTGCTCTGCTAAAGTCATCTCCGTTCCTGCAAGTTAAACTGTAGGTATCTCTGTGTGGGTGTGTGCACACGAGTGCAGGTCCCTGTGGAGGCCAGAAGAGGGCGCTAGATCTCCTGGAGGGGCAGTTACAGATAACTGTGGGATGCCATGTGGTTGCCGGGAATTTAAGTCAGGTCCTCTGGAAGAACAGTCAGCGCTCTTAACCACTGAACCATATCTTTAGCCATGATGTTATTTTATTTGTGTGTGTGCAAGCTTGCGTGTGAGTGTGTATGTCCTCATGCGAGTGCAGGTGCCAGTGGAGGCCAGAGGTCAACACTGAGTATCTTCTTCCAATCTCTTCTCCAACCTTATCTTTTGCACCAGGGTCTCTCACTAAACATACAGCTTGCTGATTCAATTAGGCTCGCAGGGCAGCAATCCCTGAGGTTCCTCCTGTCATTACATCTTCTAGGGATTGAACTCAGGTCCTCAGCATGTGACCCACTGAGTCATCTCTTCTGGTCTAAGCAGTTGTTGTTATTATTATTACTGTCAGGATTTTACTTTGTAGCCCAGGCTGGCTTTGAACTTATATTCTCCCGCCTCAACCTCCTAAGTCCTAGATTTAGAGGAGTACACCTTGCCCACCCAGAAGTTGTTGTTAACATGTGGACTTTAACCCACTGTGTCCTGCTGAAAGTCATCCTGTTCCTGCAAGTGTGGGAGTCCTGGGGCCCACGTGTCACGCGGCTTTCATTATCCAGATGCTCCTTTCAGGATGAGACTTCCATCCATGGGATTCTGACAGTTACTCTTAGATGGGGCCCAGGCCTCACACCAATGCTCCGACCAAGCTGCGGGCCCCTGGAGATGACCCATTTCCAGCCTCGGTTGGTGCCAGCTTGCCCGCTGGGGCCGCCTGTTGCAGTTCGCATGGGACAACATGGATTGAGGTCACGGAGCAGATGGTAGTAACTTTCAGTTGGGAGCTGCCAGGCTACACTGGAACAAGTGACCCGGACATAAAAGCACACTCATCGCGGTCGTCCCCTCTCGCCATTTGGCCAGTGGCTCTGGGATCTGTGCCTTCCCAGTGCCTGTGTGGCTTCTTCCCTCCCACAGGCTGGCCTGGCCTCTTACGCATCTTAGACAGGAAGGAAATGTGCATCACACCGGCAGAAAAGGCACCTCAGCTCACAGCCCCTGCCCTTCCCTTCAGAGAGTGCTTGGAGCACGCGGAAGTCCTCAGCTCATTAGAGGATGCTATTCTTGGGGTTATCACTGATGCCATTTTACACATGGAGACGTGGAGAAAGGAGCAGCGTGACCCAGGGACTCAGAGTACCTGAGGGACAGAGAGGACTTTCTGCAGCCCTCCCTAAATACAAAGGCGATGGGCAGGAGCATGGAAATATCAAATTACCTAAAGTTTAAACACAAAAGCAAAAGCAACAATGCTGCTCTTAAAACAATGGGCTGGCAAGATGGCGCTCGGGTAAAGGAGCTTGCCACCGAAGGTGACAGCCTGAGTTCAGTCCCTGGAACCGCATGGACGGACAGGATGAATTCCTTCTAGCTGTCCTGTAACCTCTGTGCTACTCACAGCCACACCCACACTGCCACATCCACTTACACACACACCACAATACAAACACACACATACACACAAACACATGCACACATATACACACACAGAGGCACACAGGCACACACACACATACACACAGACACATGCATACACACTCACACACCAGATACACCACACACACATACATACTCACACACATAGACACACAGGCACAAACACAAACACATACAGGCACAAACACACACACATACACACAAAGACATGCACACACACAGACACTCACATACCAGACACATAACACATACATACACATACATACTCACACTCCAGACACACCACACACACATACATGCTCACATACATAGACATACAGGCACAAACACAGACACACACACATACACACAAAGACATACACACTCACATGCACAGACACACACACATACACGCACACACAGGTACATGCAGACACACACATGTTAAATAAATAAATTTAATTTTAAAAATGCTACTTTTTTTTTTTCGAAACAGAGTTTCTCTGTGTAGCCCTGGCTATCCTGGAACTCATTCTGTAGACCAGGCTGTCCTCGAACTCAGAAATCCACCTGCCTCTGCCTCCCAAGTGCTGGGGTTAAAGGTGTGCGCCACCACCACCCAGCAAAATGCTACTCTTAAAATACTCCCAAACAATTTTTTAAAAAAATTTTGTGACATCATAACCCTGCTTCTTTCAGTTTGGCTCACAGTATCTCAAAAAGTCAGAAGGAACCTACGACCCTGTACACATACATACGTGTATTTATTTGTTCTTGACTTTATATCCTTCAGGGCTGACTGTGCCACAGGGCAGGGAGAAGTTTTCAATGACCATTCAATGAATGAATGAATGAGAGAATGAATGAATGCAGGAATCAGTAGAATCCTGGCTAAAATCTAACTTGATACAATCATAGAGAGTAAAATCCAAACAGGAAGAGAAGTGTTCTCTCACAATCTTTTTAAAATGTTTTTTTTTTAAAGATTTGTTTTATTTATATGAGTACACTGTAGCTGTCTTCAGACACACCAGAAGAGGGCGTCAGATCTCATTACGGATGGTATGGAACCACCACGTGGTTGCTGGGAATTGAACTCAGGACCTTCGGAAGAGCAGTCAGTGCTCTTAACCGCTGAGCCATCTCTCCAGTTCTCTCTCACAATCTTAATTATGAGGAAGTCAGTTGTGCCCATTCTACAGATGAGGAAGCGAAGGCAGAATTCTTAAGATCTAGAAGAACCTATGTAACATCTCAGGTAGCATGGCTGTTATCTAGGAGTGCTCCCAATAAACTTGGCAACAGGTAATAGGTAGGTATGTAGCTGAGGGTTAAGGGCTAGCAAGATGGCTCAGTGGGCAAAGGGGCTTGCCTCCAAGCATGACGACCTGAGTTCAATCCCTGAGACCCACAAGGCAAAAGGAGAGAGCCAAAGCCCATGGGCTGTCCTTTAACTTCCACATGTGCACCATGCTTGTGCCCAGGAACAAATAAATAAATGCTTTAAAATAAAAAAGAAATATTTAAAAATGGAAGAGAATCCCCCCGCCCCCGGGGTTTCCCAAATCAGCACAAAAACCCATCTTTCTGGTTCCATGAGATGCACATGGGACCTCTCTCTGGGGTGCTAAAGGCCCAGAGACCAAGAGTCATTGAACCATCAGGAGATGAACTTGTTACCTCATGGCAGCCATAATAAAAGACCCAGCAAAGGCAACTTGGAGCAAACAAGGGTTTATTTTGCGTCACCATTGGGGGTACAGTCCATCATGGTGGGAGGTTTGGAGGCAGGAGCTTGAGGGCTCTGTCACAGGACCTAGCAGTCAGGAGGGAGGCAGAGATGATCACTAGAGCTCTGCTTGCTGTCTTCTTCCTGTTCACCCCGGGGTCCTACCTCAAAGGATGGAGATGCACACAGTAAGAATGGGTGTGAAGACTTCAGTTTTTCTGATCTACAGCCTGCCTCACAGACACGCCCACATCTATATCCATGGTGATTTTTAACCCCATCAAACCAGTGACCAAGATTAACCATCACAAGCTGGGCAGTGGTGGCGCACGCCTTTAATCCCAGCCCTTGGGAGGCAGAAGCAGGAGGATTTCTGAGTTCGAAGCCAGCCTGGTCTACAGAGTGAGTTCCAGGACAGCCAGGGCTACACAGAGAAACCCTGTCTCGAAAAACCAAAAAAAAAAAAAAAAAAAAAAAAAAAGATTAACCATCACAGAGCAGGGAGGTGTTTATTGTTTAATTATGTGTAGTTGTGTGTGTGTAGTTGTGTGTGTATGTGTTTGAGTGTGTGTTTGTATGTGTGTAGGTGTGTGTGTGTATTTGTAGGTGTGTGCATGTTTGTGTGTCTGTGTGTTTGTGTGTGTGTTTGGATGTGTATGTGTGTTTGAGTGTGTGTGTGTATGTTTGTGTGTGTGCATGTTTATATTTGTGTAGGTGTGTGTGTATGTGGTGTAGGTGTGTGTGTATGTGTGTTTGAGTGTGTACATGTACGTACATGTAGGTGTGTGTATGTATGTTTGTGTGTGTGTTCGTAGGTGTGTGTGTCTGTGTGTTTGTGTGTGTGTGTTTGGATGTGTATGTGTGTTTGAGTGTGTGTGTGTATGTTTGTGTGTGTGCATGTTTGTATTTGTGTAGGTGTGTGTGTATGTGTGTTTGAGTGTGTACATGTGCGTACATGTAGGTGTGTGTATGTATGTTTGTATGTGTGTTCGTAGGTGTGTGTGTGTGTGTGTCTGCACAAGAGTGCAGGTGTCCACAGAAGCCAGCAGCATTAAATTCTCCAGAGCTGGAGTTACAGGTAGGCATGAACCACCTGACGTGGGTAGCGGGGATTAAACCTGTGTCCTCTGCAGGAGTAGCAAGTTCTCTTAACCACTGAGTCATCTCTTCAGCTGAGGAAGGAATGAGTGAGGCCAAGATTCCTAGGTGGTATACTTCTCATTTCCTCTTTTACCTCATTGCCTAGCAAGTATCTGCTGTCCACATACTTGTCTAGAGAAGCAACCTGGACCTTGATGTCAGAAGGTCTGTCATTGGAGTCTGTCTTATGCTGGTTATGACATCATCACTCTAAGGCTCAGATATTTAAACTTTAAAATAGGTGGACACACACACACACACACACACACACACACACACACACACACACTTGAGACTGTTGCTACCACAATCTGTTAGGCACCATGGGTGGATGTGTCTTGGTGCACAGTAGGTGCTTGGCGCACACAGCAGATGCCTCATAGTGAACCAAGACATTTGTCCCTGGGTCCACGGGATCTTTCTCAGGGTGCAGCACAAAGCATTTTCTTCCCTATAGAAGGGCAGAAACCAGTGATTGGAGGCTAATGACAGGGCCGGTGTGTCCCAGCTTGCCTCTGTAGCGGCACTTTCATGAATAGTGCTCCAAGGTCTTCTCCAGCCCCTGGCTAAAGGCAGGACCAGACCCAGCTCAGCCCTAATGGTACTAATCCCTCCATAAACGGCCTTTCATGCCTGCATCAGGCAGAACTTAATAACCACCATCCCCAGCTCCACTCCGCCCAGCCCCCCATCTATCAGCAGAGTTACGAGCCTAGATATTTTCTGCCCTAGGGGAGGAACTGTGGCACCAGAGGGCTTAGGAACATGCCCCAGGCTCTGCCACAAGCCAGACCCAGAGTCTGGTCCCTAAATTAACATCTTCTGATGGCTTGAAGCCTCCTACCCCCACCTCGGGAAGGTGCAGAAGGGTTTATTAATTTGTTATTTATTATACTGAGGAATGGGTTGATTGAGATGGGGTCTCATGTAGCCCAGATCAGTGTCAAACTCATCATGAGGCAGATGATGACCTTGAATATCTGATCCTTCTCTCTGTAATTCCCAAGTGTTAGCCTGGGATTTCCCCATACCCTGCTTGTGGGTGCTGGGAATCAAACTCAGGACTTTCTGCATGTTAGGCAAACACTATCTACCAACAACGCTATTCCCAGCCCATTTGTTTACTTTCGTTTTTGAGATAGGGTCTTGCTGTACAGTCCAGGCTGACCTCAAACTTACAATTCAGCTTTAGCTCCTCGAGTGTAAGCATTAAAGATGTAACCTCCCTTTTGTGAATGGAATGCAGGATCTCATTAAATGTCCACTTGTGGCTGTCACCGTGCTGATGCTTAGGGTGCGGGGACCAATACGAGAAGCAAGAACATCAGACCATGATGTCAGCGTCTGTCAGAACAACAAGAACAACGACAACAAAATAAAATAGCAGGTAAATAATTAAACAAGATACTTCAAGCTCAAAGCACAGCGAAGCAAGCAAGCAAATAACACCCCCTCTCCCAAAACCAAACTTCAGCAAATATGCAGGGTGTCTATAAAGTAGAAAGAACCCAGCTATCTCACGCCAGCTGTGGAAACTGAGGCAAGAGGATGGTGAGTTTAAGGCCAGTCTGGGACCCATAGCAAGACTGTCTCAGAACCAACCGTGAAAAACAGGTGTGGTAGGAACCTGTAATTCTAGCACCTGGGAGATCTGGGGGATGGAGACAGAGAGTCAGCAGTTCAAGGTCATTTCAGAAGTTTGAGACCAGTGTGGGATGCCAGATACCCTGGTTTTGTTGCTTTTGTTTGCTGTTTTCCAACAGCAAATTTTATTTGTATCCTGGAGTCTCTGAAGAAATTACAACATGGGTTCGCTCAACCTCTTCCATTTTGGGACAGACAGAATGGTATGGCAACAGAACTCTGACACTCATGGGACCTAGGTTATTATCACGTTCAGTATTTGCCTTAAAATCATTTTTGTATCTATCCAAGCAGGCTGAGAGTCCATGGCCAATGCCCAGAACTGGGGAGCTGTCTGCCCCTGGAAATGGGGTTAGCTTGAGGGAGGGAGGGTCTCAGTGCTTTCCCAAGGGACTGTTCCTCACCTCTGCAGGTGCTGAGGACCAGAGATAGCGAGGGCCAGTTCAGAGCCAGTGTTTATAAATCTAAGGAAGGGGGCAGGCAAGACAGATTGTGTTGATCCCAGGCCCAGTATCCTGAACAATCCTGTTTACCTCACTTAGAGGTAGTTTGGTTATAACCAAGAATCTTGATGACTTTCATAAAACTTCCACCCAAGCCAGGCTTGGTGGTGGCTCATGTCTGTAAGCAGGCATAGGTAGGGGACTCAGTATGAGTTTGAGATCATCCTAGGGTACTTAGTGGGTTCCAGAACAAAACCAAAATGAAACCAGAACTCCTTTCGCACCCACCCACCCATCCACCCACCCACCTACCCTTCCATCCATCCATCCATCCATCCATCCATCCATCCATCCATCCATCCATCCATCCATCCACCCACCCACCCACTCATCCATCCACCCACCCATCCACTCATCCATCCATCCATCCATCCATCCATCCACCCACTCATCCATCTATCCATCCACCTACCCATCCACCCACCCACCCACCCACCCTTCCATCCATCCATCCATCCACCCACCCACCCATCCACCCACCCACCCACCCATCCATCTACCCACCCACCCATCCATCTACCCACCCACCCATCCATCTATCCATCCACCCACCTATCAATCCATCTATCACCCATGCATTTGCTCATTCATCTATCTATTCATACACCCACACAAACAATCATCTACCTACCCACCCCCACCCACGTACCCTCTGTCCACATAGGTCCATCCACTCATAACTCAGTGCCCAGTCATGTGTGCTCCATAGCCACTTTACCCATCTTGTCTCATTTCCTCACTGTAGACATGCTGGACTTCATGCTCCTCTCTGTAAAACTTGCTTTAGTTCTACTACATATTACCTCCCCCTGGGAAGCTCCATCCTTGCATATCCTCATGACTTCTCCCTCCCTTCCTCTGTCCCTCCATCCCTCCCTCCCTCTCTCCCTCCCTCCATTCCTCTGTCCTTCCCTCCCTTTCTCCTTCCATGTATTTATTCAAGTATTTTCTTGTCTGACCACCCTTCACCAAATGGGTTTTTTCCTTTTTTCCCCTTTTCTTTTATATCATTTGCTCTCTTTCTTTCAACAGGGTCTATCTATCTATCTATCTATCTATCTATCTATCTATCTATCTATCTATCATTTATCAATATCGATCATTTATAATCTCTCTACTTATCTACCTATCCCCTACATATGTACTATCTATCATCTATCAATCTATCTATCTATTTATCTATCATCTATCATTTATTATCTACGTATCTATTAGCTATCTACCTATCATCTATCATCTATCTATCTATCTATCTATCTATCTATCTATCTATCTATCTATCATTTATCAGTTTCTATCTACTTATTATCTATCATTTATTATCTCTATCTATCATCTATCTATCTATCTATCTATCTATCTATCTATCTATCTATCTATCTATCTATCTATATCCTATATCCCTGGTTGGCCTTGAACTCCTGGCAATCCTTCTGCCTCAGGCTCTCAGTGCTGGGATTCAGGCTTGTACCCCCTCTCTGGCTGCATCTCCTCTCAGTCCTTCTGGGATTCACCGCCTCCTCACTACTCCTCAGTAGCCCACGGGTTACGTGTGTGCTGTAAAACCCGTCTTTCTTGTTTATTGTGTACACTCTGCTGACTCTCCCGTGGATTATGAATTTTACGTTGGAGGACATTTCTCTTTCTTTATTGATGTGCTCTGAGGCACAGGGGAGATGGAACAGATACTCTCAGGAGACTGGGAAATCAGGCCAATATCTCTGTGTAAGCTTCCAATGTGTTCCTAGGGAATCTGACCGAAACCTTTCTGGAATAGCTTTCTTTTTTATCCAGAGCCGGTACAGCAGACTCCAGGGGAGTTACTACTCTACTGTGCCCTTAAGAAATGCCCCTGAACTTTCCATGCAAGCTGTGAACTTGACTCTTAAGGAGTCCTCATCCTCCTCAGGAAAACCCGAGGCCAAGGAGGGGGAAAATGTGAGCACTTCACACATTCATCTTCAAAGCACTTAATAAACGCTCAAGTAATTAATTCCCCTGCTCCCTGGGAAGTGGGTTTTATTGTTGTTGTGTTGGCAACGAGGAAATGAATGTGCTGAGGATCCATCTTTTCCCAGGCCTGCGGAGCGAGGCTGTGAGCAGTGCCAGAACGTTGTTGGCACCCATGGAGTTCCTGGATGCCAGGAGGCCGAGGCCTGTTCTCCGCCTGTTGGTGGGCAGAGGCATGCAGTCAGATGGAAAAGAGTTTTAGACAGGCTGGGAATGAAGCTGTACTGAGAACCAGGAGCTCACGAAGCTGTGGAGACAGGGGGACATCCCTGGATAGGACTTGCTCCTGCATTTTTGGGTTGAGGTTGGGGCTTCCTGATGTAGGCCAGGAGTTCACAGGGAATGAAGTGACTTCATTCATCCTCCCTGGATGATCAGGGTCCCTTTCTAGCCCTAACATCATCTGCATTTCAAATTTTTCTTTTGCTTAAAAATGTTTCTCTCTCTCTCTCTCTCTCTCTCTCTCTCTCTCTCTCTCTCTCTGTGTGTGTGTGTGTGTGTGTGTGTGTGCACGCACGCAGCTGTGTGGAGGTCAGAGGGTATCTTGCTGGAGTCAGAATCCATGCTGGCTTGGAGTTCTTGTCAATTTTCCTGTATTAACCTTTTTCCCATCTCCACCTCTTGCCTAAAGTTGGGGTTCAAATGTATGCTACCATGATGGTGCAAATATGAAATTTTAAGACTAAGGTTTCCAGGCACGGTGGTGCACATCTTTAATCCCAGCACTCAAGGATTGATTAAAGCAGAAGCAGGAGGGTTTCTGTGAGTTCAAAGCCAGCTTGGTCTGCATAGTGAGTTCCAGATCCGACAGGACTACATAGGGAGACCCTGCCTCAAAACAAAGCAAATCCAAATGAGTGAAGGCAATATTGCTCTAGATAGCCCCACTCGAGCCAGGAATCCTCATCTGTGGATGACGTCATAAGTTCCTGTCAATCTGCCTCCTGTGCCCTCAGAAGGGTATGGATACCAACCAGAACCTCCAACTGGCAACAAAGAGAATTGATTCGCCCAGGTTTATTTCAGTTTGAGACAGGGTCTGTCATTGCTTTCAGGTTCACAGATTAGGCCACATAGGCTTGCCATTAAGACCCAAGTATATGTCTATCTCCAGCTTTGTAGGCTGGGGTTACTGGTAGGTCCCACCATATCTGGTTTATTTACATGGATGCTGTAGACGGAGCAAATGTCCCCTCAACACAAGCAAGCATTTTACTGACTGGGCCTCCTTGTCCTCAGGTCAGAACTGAAGTGGAAACTTAAGGGTTCTTTGGAAAGTCAGTTGTGTTGGAAGGTGTTTTGCTGGGGCAAACACGTGAAGAAGTCGTGTTCATGATGTGAACACAGATGAAAGGCTAAGGCAGACACGTGAAGGAATGTTTTGCTGAGGCAGACACAGGAGGGAAGGATGTTCTGCTAAAGCAAGTGTGTGAAAGGACACATGATGAAGGATTCTTCGCTAACAACATGCAAGTCTTGGTCCGCCTTACATTGCATAGTTGAGTTGCATTTGTCAGGACTCCATAGAGAGAAACGCACCAAAAAACTTCTGGTGGTGTACTGCTGCTTTCCCAGACTCAGACCAATTGGCAGAGTGATGTCAGCTGAGACAGATGCAAGGGCTGAGGCAAGATGACTGGTGAAGCCTGTGGAGGGCAGGTGATGTTTGAAAGGAGTATAAATAGGCTCAACAGACTGTGGTTGGAGATGGAGCTTGGCTTGCTTGTAGAGCTTGCTGTGCAACGCTTGCTGGACTTGCTTCTTCCCTGAGAGAGGCACAGCCGAGAACTTTTCCTGACATTCCTGTTGGCTCTGGTCCCTCCTGCTGATTTGTGCAGAGGCGGAGGCTTGGCTGTCTCTACTAGGTTGTGCTGTGGGTGCTGATTCCTGTTTGCTATCCTGACACTACCCAACTGGACCGCTGGTGTATCCATGAAGTGTTTGCGAGTGGATCGAGCCATTGCTGACCTATGAACTGAACTGCCGATTTCTAGACAACACAGATGGGAGTTGCTCCAAAGAAGCTTTCTAAACAGGTCTGCTCCCCCCCCCGCCCCCAGCCCCATATCCTTTCTTTTCCACTACCTCTGGTGGGTGGTGTGCTACAAGGAAAGTTAAAGTGTTTAAGAACCATCATTAAGAATAGGATTTGAAGGGGCTGGAGAGATGGCTCAGCGGTTAAGAGCACTGACTGGTCTTCCAAAGGTCCTGAGTTCAACTCCCAGACCACATGGTGGCTCACAACCATCTGTAATGAGATCTGACACCCTCTTCTGGTGTGTCTGAAGACAGCTACAGTGTACTTACATATAATAAATGAATAAATCTTTAAAGAATTTCAGAAGTGGTGATTGGTGGAGACGAAGCTGTGTATAAGGCCAGGTTCAGCCAGTCTTTGGCCTCAGTTTGAATCAATAAGCCTTAGAGACATTCCACAGCCCGTCCTGGAGGCCCTTATTCAATCGTAGTGGCTCCTTCTCTCACAGGTTTTCTGATCAATACCCCAGCTTCATAAGTGCATATATGTTCCATCCATTTTTATATCAACAGAAAATGCTTTCCAGATGTACGTCGGAGGTGACAGGCTCCGGACTGCTGAATTTTTATTTTCTGTTAGGCTTTTCAGCCCAGCATGGCAGAGAGCCTATTGTTTTTTTACATAAAAAGGGCCAGTCTTACCTGCCTAATAAGCAGGAGGAATTCGCAGGGACCAGGGGGAAGTGCAGGAATGCGGCTTTCAGATCCGGATGATGAGAGAGATGTGGCTGGGTCCCCAGGGCTCTCAGGTTTTAGGCATCTCTGCCCACAATGTCACCCATTGTCTTCTGATGATGTGTACTAAGTGATTCAGAGCCTGTGTGCACGGACGGCCCCAGAGCACACCACTGGCCGTCCTGTCGGGAAAGCCTCTGTCTGTGGGTGCTTGTGGACCTTGAAGGAGGAATAAGATGGGAGCTCCAGGGTCCCTTAGGGAAGTCGAGTTGTTCACATGACTGGCAGGTAACAGACAGGTCCGACCGTGAGCTTAGTGGGAACAGTGCGTTTGAGGAAGTCAGAGGACAACTTCCGGGAGTTGGTCTCTCCTTCCGTCCTGTGGGTCTCAGCGAGTGAACTTGTATCATCAGGCTTGTCAGAGAGTGCCTTTACCCACTGAGCCATTTCCTTTGTTGTTGACAGGGTCTCATGTAGTCCAGGTTAGCCCTGAGCTCCTCCCTGTCTTTCTTCTACTTCCCGAGTGCTGGGGTTACAAGGGTGCCACCAAGCTGCACATATTACTTCCGTGATTCGATCAACGGGAGAATGAACATGTTTGAATTAAAATTACCTTTGTTTAAACAGGTACAAATTCTATCCTCTTCCCCTATAATCTTCTGAGTGGATACTTAGCAGATACTGTGTCACCTACAGGCAGTTTAGACTGAATGGGAAGACACACAGGGTATAGGTAGATACTCCATTTTCTATAAGGGACCTGAGCCTCCATGGATTTTGACATTAATGGTGTATCAAAAACCAGCTTTTCTATAGGTACCAAGACATGAGTTTACATGATTCTTCATGATCTGTCTCTTTGTGTGTGTGTGTGTGTGTGTGTGTGTGTGTGTATGTGTATGTGTGTGTGTGTGTATGTATCTATCTATCTATCTATCCATTTATTTATTTGGATTTTTAGAGAGAAGTTTTCTGTGGGTAGTTTTGGCTGTTCTGGGATTGGCTCTGTAGACCAGGCTAGCCCAAATTTACAGAGTTCTGCCTGCCTCTGGCTCCTTTGAGTGCTGTTGTTAAATGTGTGTGTGCTATCACGCCTGGCTCCCCTATGTTCTTCTTAAAGGATGCCCGTGGGATTACACTCTTGTGTTGTACAGATCTTGGGGTTCACCTAGGGGTCCATGAAAAGTCAGGGTAGAGCCCAGAGGTGGATTTACAGAGTCTGATTCAAGAGATCTTTTTATATGACCCCTTGGTATAGAGCTTGCCCAAATCAGTTGCCAAAATGTTCCAGCCTTGAGTGGGCCCCTGTGTTGGGGTTGTCAGGGGTGTGTGTGTGTGTTTGTGTGTGTGTGTGTGTATTGCCATATATTTGCATATATATATATTCATACACACATATGCAGGCAAGATGCTTACATAAGATACACTTTTAAAAGATTTATTTATTTAATGCATATAAGTACACTGTAGTTGTACAGATGGTTGTGAGCCATCATGTGGTTGCTGGGAATTGAACTCAGGACCTCTGCTCGCTTGGGCCCCACTCACTTGGGCCCCTCTTGCTCCAGTCCGGCTTACACCGGCCCAAAGATTTATTTATTGTTATATGTGAGTACACTGTAGCTGTTTTTAGACACTCCAGAAGAGAGCATCAGATCTCATTATGGATGGTTGTGAGCCACCATGTGGTTGCTGGGATTTGAACTCAGGACCTTCAGAAAAGCAGTCAGTGCTCTTCTTACCCGCTGAGCCATCTCACCAGCCCAAGATAAATTTTTTTTTTAAAAAGTATTTTTATTCATGTGCATGTATATCACTCCATGTGATACAGTGACTGAGGAGGTCAGAAGAGGGTATCAGATTTCCCCTGGAGCTGGTGTTACAGGTGGTCATAAGCCTCCTGACATTGATGCTTGGAATCAAACCCTGGTCCTCTGGAAGATCAACCAGTTCTCTTAACCACCAAGTCATCTCCCTACCTCTCTAGTCCATTGAGTTCCTTTTAAAAGAAAAGAAATCTATTCAAGTTCCTTCAACAAAACCGTCTTTAACAATTACCAATGAGTCTCTAGTCCAGGAGGATAACCATCTTCTCCATAGCCCTTGTTTGAGTTTTTGCAAACATGATTAAAAAAATTATAGATAATAAACAGATTATTAGAAGGTACACATAATTTCTCTTTGACCCTCCCTAGCTTCGAGTTTCCAGAGGTTACAACTATAGATCCTAGAACTGGAGGGGAGGAGGCATCCAGAAAATCGAGATGTGCCTTACATGTTGGGCCACACCCCCTTGACTGTTCTCTGCAGCCATCATTTAAAGTGAGTGGGAGAGGATGACCCTTGTCATTGGGCCACCCTACCTGCATTTTAGTCACCTGGCCCTGTTTGCCCTTCTGAGCCAGGAAGTCTTGTGTCTGTAGAGGACCATTCTTCACTCCCTCTTTTTATTCAATCCATGACTTCACCTGCCCTTTCCAGCCTCAGCATCCCTCCTTGCTATCCAGCCACAGTTCTGTGTGGCTCCAAGAACTTGAGCTAATCTATGACCCTGTCCCGGGACTCACTCAGCATCTGGGAATCTTCAGATGTTTACTCTATAAATGAAGGCCGCCCTTGCATTCTAGGTCTGAAAACGAATCACTGTCACAGGGGAGTAGCAGGTATGGTTAGTAAACTTAACATGTTCTTTCTCAGGAGGACTTGGAAGGGATGGCATGGAAGGAGATGCTTCTAGATGTGGCTCCTGTGATTTTGCCTCCAAGTCCTGACTGGACCTGTACCTCCCATCACCGTCGGCTTGATGGATTATTTCTTTGATGTGTGCAATTGCAGTGTGTGATCCCAAGGTGACTGCATCTTAAGGAGCTTTTTCTCACCCCCGGCCCCCCAGTGAACTTCCTGTCTCCAACCTTCCCTTCCCTCCTCATCTTCCTCTCTTTTCTCTCTGTTCTGACAGGGTCTTGCTACATAGCCCAGTCTGTCTTTAAATTCACTAAGTTTCAAATTCACCCCTCTGCCTCAGCCTCCTCCTGAGTGCGGAGATTACAGGCATGCACGCCCAGCAACAGTGCCCTTTCCTTTCCTCTATAATCTCTTTTAACCTAAGGCTATGGTTGTAAAAACTGCTTCTTTTAAAGACCAGTACTGTGCGTCCCCAGGCTGGGAGCCAAATAGAGCATGCCTGAAGGCTGGGTCCAGCCCTTCTGGGGCCTGTACTGATCCTTAGATTAGCTGAAGTGTCCTCTCAAAGGAGAGAGAGAACCTGACCTTGACAGAAGGCCCCAGAGATAAAAATAAAACATCCTTGACTTTAGACACAGGGCTGGGAGAAAGGAGGGGAAAGGAAATGTCTAGCAGGCAGTTCAGGTCAGTGAGGGTGGCTTTGTCAAAGACACGAAGCAGACAGATTTACAGAGAACAGAGAACAGGTCTAATGTCACAAGCAAGAGCGAGATCATGAATGAAGGAGCTTGCTTGTAATCCCAGCACGTAAAAGGCAGGAAGATGAAGAGTTCAAGGCTAGCCTGAGCTACACAGTCAGACTGAGTTCAGTCTTAACCGTGTCTCAAATAAATAATAAGCTCGGTATGGTGGCACACGCTTGTCACCCCAGCATTTGGGATGTGGATTGGTGGCAGGAGGATCTGGAGCCCAGCCAACCCTAGCTACATAGGAAATTTAATGGCAGTCTGGGCTACATGAGACACGGTCTAAATAACAAGGAAGTAGGTAGGGGGTCAGAGTGTGAACCTTGGCATTAGGTGCTCTGAAGCTTTCTCTTTTAATATTCTTTGGACAGGAAGGGAAGGTGTTGCCATGTGGAGACAGGGCATCAATCTGAGGAGCTAACCTCCACACCTAACCCATGCTTCTTGGAGGGAGAGCCCAGACTGCAGGCCGTGCTGTGACCACACTCCAGGTTTGTCCCACCTCAGCCAAAGCGGAGGTGTGAGCTCCGTGCTCCTTCCCTTGCAAGAGTCAAGATGAGGAACGGCAGACTTCTGGAATTCTCAAGCGAATCCCCGTGCTCAGCGCAGTACGGGCGCGAGGACGCCGCCTCCCCCGCACACATCTGCTGCGCACATTGCCACCACGGCTGTACTCAGCTTGTTCGACAGTGAGCAGAATTAGTTCCTCTCATTATTCCCCATGTCGCTTTAAAACCACACTTGGTGGGAGTGGGGGTGGGACGGCGAAGGGGTCTCTGCCAAACTGGAGGTACGGGCTCAACTTCCTAAATGTAGGGGTTGGTTGGGGGTGGCGAGGACTTGATTGCTGGAGATTCAAGCTCTGGGACTCTCCATTGTGGGCTTTAATATTGCGCTACCACATCCAGGGCTGTGCATCCTTGAGAGTACACATAGAGTGACTGGCCTCAAGAGGAGGCTGAGCCACGCGGGGCAAAGCAAGGTGGTCGGTCTGGAAAGCAGGGAAGAGGGGGGTTCCTCGCGCCCCTGTTCTGCTCTGAGC
Organism: Tokudaia tokunoshimensis; assembly: GCA_036184795.1. Taxonomy (NCBI): domain Eukaryota; kingdom Metazoa; phylum Chordata; class Mammalia; order Rodentia; family Muridae; genus Tokudaia; species Tokudaia tokunoshimensis. Next base: position 9,713,398 of record BTHU01000006.1, on the reverse strand, counting down.
ATGGGGATTCGTTCGGGCATTCAAGAAGTCTGCCGTTCCTCATCTTGACTCTTTCAAGGGAAGGAGCAGGGAGCTCACACCTGCACTTTGACTGAGGCGGGACAACCCTGGAGTGTGGTCACAGCAGGGCCTGCAGCCTGGGCTCTCCCTCTAAGAAGCATGGGATGGGTTCTTCATTGGGTCTCCTGGAAGGGAGTACTCAGCTCCCCTGAGGCTAGCTCACAGGGAGAATGCTGAATGTTTCTACAGCAAGTAGCTAGTCTTAGGCGAGCCTTTTGATGTGCCAAAGATGAGATGCTCAGCCTCTGCCTGAGCTGTTTGTCTCTGAGGTGAGGGATACTGAACCCATTTTATAAATGGATAAATTGAGACTCGGATGCCCATCTCAAGCCACACACATTGAGTAAGCCACGGGTGTGGTATGTCAATTCAGGTCTCTCTGGATTCAAGACGTGACTCCAAAAATCTTAACTAGGTCTCTATTTTCCCGTCTTTAAAATGGGACTAACCACTGAACCTTTATTAAATGACCCACTCAGTGATTGAATGAGATGTTTAAGGCAAGTGCCATTTCAAACAACATGGATAGTACTTCATAGTCTCTTTCTGTCTCTGTCTCTCTGTCTTTGTCTCTATCTCTGTCTCTATCTCAGCAGGTACTCAGTGAATGCTAATTAAACGTCCAACCAAAAAAGTCAGCAGGGTCCAGTCACTATAGACCTGTAATTCCAGCCACTGGAGAGGCTGAGGCAGGAGGATTGTCAATTTGGAGCTTGCCTCAGGATACAGAGTGTATTCAAGCTCAGCTTGGGATACTTAGTGGGATGCTATGTCAAAATAAAACACATAAGAGCTACAGATACGGCTTGATGGCAGTATGCTGGCCTGATATGCATGAGGTCCCCGGTTCAAGCCCCAGCATCACTCATGTGTATGTGTGTGTGTGCGTGCGCACATGTGCGTGTAAGGGAGAGAACTTGCATAGCATGAGCAAAGCTCTATTTTCTGCCCTTGATAATGCAAGGCCAATCAACCATCAAAACCTGTAGAGAAAGAAAAAGAGCCTTAAGGAGCTGGGGGTGGGACTCAGTTTGATAGTGCATGCTTGCCTAGCACCCATTCAATCCTAAGTACCCACAAAACAGGCCGTGGTAGCTCACGCCTGTGATGCCAGCACATGGGCTCATCGAAATTCATGGCCGGTCTCAAGTGCATGAGACTGTGTCTTAAAAAAAAAAAAAAAAAAAAGCAAAACAGGATAGGTGAGACATCTCAGCAGGTAGGACCCACTTGTCACACAAACCTGATAACCTCAGTCTGATGCCCAGAACACATGACAGTGGGGAGGAAATAAAAAATTTAAAAAAAAATTTTTAATGTTAAATTTTAAAAACAAACGCCTTAGAGAAGGCTCGGTGGTAGGCAATGGCACTTGTCAAAGTAGCCTCATGACCCGAGTTCCATACCCAGAACCCACGTAAAGGTGGAAGGAGAGAAGCCATCACACAGATTTGTCCCCAGACCTTCACACGCAAACTGCAGAACGTATGCTGTCCATTCATTCTGCGTACGCACACACCATAATAAATTAAAAAAAATTAAAATGCAAGAGCAAAATCCCTCTCTTGCAGAAAACCATCCTCTTTCCACCCGAAGGACATCCGTACAGAGAGAAAAATAAATCCGAGACAAGCACATTTTCCCCCCACGCTTTTCACAAAGTCTTCCCATGACGTCGAGGCTGGACCAAACCCAAAGCCAGGGTTTGGGCTGGGAGTCGATTTTATCAGAATCGGCTTTTCCCAAGCAGACTGCACATGCCATTGATATACAATACAGTGTTATTTATGACTTGTTGAAGACCCACAGTCTGTTCAGCCCTTTACTAGAGATAAAGAAGATAAGCCCCGAGCCCCTGGGAGGCTTGCAATGCAAGTTGCTCAGACTCCGGAGCTAGCGCACTAGCGAAGGGTCTGGATGCTCCTAGCACGCCATCTGCATCTGCCCTTCCTTGCCTGGTTTACGTTGAAGAGAATGGCTTAGCAAGAATCTGTGAAGACCCGACCCTTGTCACGGAAGATGCAATAACAACATATGGTATTGAAATTAACTAAAAATTAAGAAGTCTTTCAAAATTCTAAACCACGAGTAGTGAGGTTTTCATTTCCTCCCCAAAGTTGGAGTGTCTCCTGGTTTCACACTGCTTAATCTCTGAGGGGCAGGAGGGGAGGGTATAAACAGATTTTATTTTGCCTGGAAGGTAATTCTAAGAATTTGAGGTCATCTTCTGTTTTTGTCAGCCCAGGAGAAGGTTCTGGTAAACCTGGTTCTTTCCTTGCTTGCAGGACATTGATCCTCACCCAGTCTGCCTAAGAGAGAGGATAGATCCTATGGAGCCAGTTAAAGAAGTCGGGGGTGTTGTTAGCCCCTCAATAAACTGGACCCTCTATCATGGAACTCATGGAAGGGACTGAAAAACTGGGTGGGTAAGAGCCACCAACAGGCTTATGTCCAGCCATTTATCCCTGTGTACTCCAGCATGGGCCCTGTCTTAGTTAGGGTTTTACTGCTGTGAACAGACACCATGACCAAGGCAACTCTTATTAGGACAACATTTAATTGGGCCTGGCTTACAGATTCAGAGGTTCAGTCCATTATCATCAAGGCAAGAACATGGCAGCGACCAGGCAGGCATGATGCAGGAGGAGCTGAGAGTTCTACATCTTCATCTGAAGGCTGCTAGTGGAAGACTAGCTTTCAGGCAGCTAGGATGAGGGTCTTAAAGCCCACACCCACAGCGACACACCTATTCCAACAAAGCCACACCACTCTAACAGGACCACGCCCACCCCAGCAAGGCCACACCCACTCCGACAGGGCCATGCCTACTCCAGCAAGGCCACACCCACTTCAGCAAGGCCACACCCACTCCGACAGGGCCACACCTTCTAAGAGTGCCACTCCCTGGGCCCGAGCATATTCAAACCATGACAGGCCGTCAGCGTCAGGGTCCTCCTTAACCAACTGTCTCACTTCCATCAAACCACAGTGCTCTGCTCTCTGTGTAGTTGTTTGTCCATTTTTAGTTGTCTATCTTCCTACTCTCTCTAACCACCATTTGCTGCCATCCAGAAGGCAGGGACGGTGATTGCCCCAACTGTCGCCCGTCCCGTCTGGTCGCTTGCTTTTTGGTATGTCCACCTTTATCATGCATGCATATAGTACATGCCTGTTAAGATGGGGTTCTCACTCTCTAGCCCTGGCTAGCTTGGAACTTGCTACTTAGACCAGGCTGGCCACAAACTCACGGAGAGTCACCTACTTCTGCCTCCCAGGTGCTGGGACTAAAGGTGTGTGTGTACCCTTTACCTTTGGAGTTCTGAAGTACTACCTGCCTGGTTCATTTCTCCCATATATTTCTATTTTATTTCATATTTGATTTTCATACGTGACTCACAGGATCTGGTCAAAGACACTTGGATGCCTAACAGTGAGCGACTTTTAAAGCAAGGAGGTGTCTGTCCCTCGTTTGATTTTATAATTTTGCTTAAAACCATCCAAGACACAATTCGGCGCGATCATCATTCCTAGACGGCTAACTTGGAAAAACTTCAGCTGAGACTGTAGCCTGTCTTTGGTGAAGAGAAACCCGGAGGACTCTGCTTGCTGTCGGCCTTCCTGCAAGGAGCTCGCCAAAGCAAGGCTGACAGGTTGAAAAGCAAAAGTGCACCCAGGAGCTGCCTGAGGAGCCAGGGTTGGCTCAGTCCAGTCTGCGCATGCGTCTGAGACAGCCTTGGCTGCCTCGTGTTGCAAGCTTCGGGAGTATTTGCAAAGTCAAAGTTCCTGATGCAGGCTCAGTCTGGGGGAACTCTGTATTTTTCATTCTAATTGGAGTTGATTGGATTTATATTTACCCTGCGAGTTCAGGGTGAGCTGGATCTAACATCAATCCATCTGATCTTCCACGGAGAATTTTCTGATCCTTCCTCGGCGACCTCACCATATCTCTCATCCTTTTCTGGTTGCTGCCACTGGAGCAAAGCTCTCAGTGGGAGAAGCTCTCCTCCCAGGGTCAGTCTGAGAGCATCAGCCAAGGGTGCTTTTACTGTCTTCAATTTTGCACATATTACTTGGGTAGCATTACCCACGAGCGAAATGCAGCCTTTAAAATGTTTCTAGGGGGCCCACCATTGGGTAAAGCGTTTACTACACAAACCTGATGATCCGAGTTCAATTCCCAGAACCCACAGTGGAAGGACTCACCCCATTTCTACAAGCTGTCCTCTGACTTCCTCACAAGTGCATATACACCACATACATTCTAGTAATAAATAAAGCAAAACTCCTCAGAACTGGAGACCTGGTTCAAGGAGTAAGCATGTTTGCTTACATCCTTTCTACCCTTGACTTCTGCAGTATTCCTTGAGCCCTTGAAAGGGTCATCAATACAGCTGTTCCATTCATGGCTGGACACCTACAGTCACTTGCCTTCAGTGTTTTGACCAGTCAAGAAGTCATTTTGACAGTCTCTGCATTGACCGATATTCGCTCTGAAGAAACAGCTTCTCTGATCAAGGTTGTGTGCAGCTCTAATCTGGGGATGGAGATGGATATTTTAGAATGCATTTAGACAGTTTGACATCGTGACTTTTAAGCTAAGTAACATTAGCAAGTTCATCCCGAGGGCCTGTGACCTTTTTGGTCAGGTTACAGTACCAGTCAGGAATTCCCACCTGTGGATCAGGGCACAAACACCACCAGGGACTGCTTGGTTACTGACTTCACACTCACACCATGACTACACCATCGGGTGAGTCCTGCCTGGCAGGTCCACATTGCATCCTGCAGCATCCAGCACTGAACAGCACTGAGCAGGACCACTTACCATCATGGCTTCTCTCATGAAACCAAAGCACATATTATCTTCAGCAATAGAATCTTATTACATAGTTATGGTAAACAACCAAGGGCAATGGCTGTATCCTGTACTGGTTTTAGGCCTCTAGGTCTTTTTTTGTGAGTCTTTGAGCTCCCATTTCATAGGTGTCATTTTCTCCGTGGATTCCTCCGTGGCTTGCTGTGAGCAATTAGAATGTGCATATAACAAATGTTGGATTCTTTTCTTTAAAATATTATTTATTTTTATACAAATATACCATAGCTGTTTTTCAGACACACACCAGAAGAGTGTATTAGATCCCATTACAGATGGTTGTGAGCCACCATGTGGTTGCTGGGAATTGAACTCAGGACCTCTGGAAGAGCAGTCAGTGCTCTTAACTGCTGAGCCATCTCTCCAGCTAGCAAATATTGAATTCTATTAGTGGAAATGAATATCAGAAGCTAGATAGAGAAATGTCATTTGTGTTCCAGAAAGGTAGTTTGTTCTATTGTCTGTCTGTCTGTCTGTCTGTCTGTCTGTCTGTCTGAGATAGGATCTCTCTAGGTAGCCCTGGATGACTTGGAAGTCCCTATGTGGATTAGTCTGCCAACAAACTCATAGAGACCCAATTGTCTCTGACTTCCATGTGCTGGCCTTAAAGGCACGTTCTATCACACTCTGCCTATTTTTTATATTTTACTGCCTCAATTTTACTTCGTAGCCCAAGGATGATCTTCAAGTCTGTCTGATCCCCTGTCTTTGCCTCCTGAGTGCTGGGATTACAGGGTCTGGCCACCCTGCCCAATTTAGGTGGTGCTGGAGATGTAATCCAGGGCTTTGTGCATGCTAGGCAAGCACTTTAGCAACTGAGCTATACCCCTTCCCCCCACCCTTTGCCAAGGTTGTTTGAATTTCTCCTGCCTCGGTTTCCCAAGCACTAAGATTGCAACTGTGTACCCTACCCTGGCTTGGACAAATCTGCCGTCCATGCAGATCTGGAGGCTAAAGGCCATATCTTTCTACAGATGAGTTCTAGTGATTATAAAAATGTCCCATTCCTTGGGTGAAAGGAAAGATAAGTCATAATGATTGCTTTTAAAAAGAATGTCTCTTAAATGATATAATTTGCATCTGATAAAAAGCATTTACCCCTTTAAGGATGTGGTCTGATGGCCTTTGCATACGTTCATCCCTCCAACCAGGAGGGCATTGCAGTCACTCACAAAGCCGCCTCTGCCCTCCTCAGGAGCCCATTTTCCCCTCTCATATGGTACACCCGGAAACCACTGATCTGCTCTCTGTTCTTTCAGAGTTAATGTTTTCAGGATATCACAAGAATGGAAATTCTATGGCATGATCATCAGTGCCTGGCTTCTTTCACTTCGCATAACAAATGCTTCATGATTCATCTGCATTTCTGCAAGGCTCTCGGTTTGATTTTTTTTTTATTGCTGTGTAATATTCCATTGTATAAACACAGCACAATGAGTTTCTGCAGTCAGCAGGTAATAGGCATTTGGGTTGTTTCAATAGGTCAGGGTGTTATAAATAATGATGATATAAATACTCAGACTCTTGTGAGGACACATGCCTTTATTTCTGCTGGCTGTATACCCAGGAATGGAATTTCTGGGTTAAACTATCCATGTTTAGTTAGCATTATGAAAAGTGGCGAATGTTTCTCTTAAGTGTCTTCTTCTGAGGAAATGGCCATAGTGGAACCTCTCATGCAGATGATCTCATTTCCACAAGGTCATCTCTTTATGTCTCCAAATGAGGGCATGCTCTGGGTGCAGAGTCAGGACTGGAGCATGCAGATCGCCTTGGAGGGAGACGTGGTTTGCCTTATCCTCCATCTGGACGGGATGTGAGAGAGCCCACCTCTCTACACATCTTTGCTCTCTCTAGCTATGATTGGTCAGTTTACCTCCTGGCCTTTCTGGCAGTCTGAAGAACTCCTTGTGTTTCTGTGAACTCATTTTTATGACTCTGTGGCTTTGTGAGTTCACACATTCCTGTTGCTGAGAAAGCCCAAGGTTGTTGTCCAGTCTACATAGTGACTGTGTCAGGCACAGGTGAGGGTGGAGATAAAATTGGATTTTTTCCCCCAAGATACAACATAGAAGAAAAAGCAAAGTGACAGGCCTGCTAGTAATTCTTTCCCCAATCTTTATATCTATATACTGTCTATTTATTCTATTATCTGTCTGCCTGTCTATCTATCTATCTATCTGTCTGTCTATCTATCTATCTATCTATCTATCTATCTATCTATCTATCTATCTATCTACATATCTGTCTACATATCTATCTACCTATTTATTATCTATTTATCTATCTATCAACCAATCAATCATCTATCATCTGTCTATCTTATCTATTTATCTATTATCTATCTATATACCTATCCATCTATTTATCATCTATCTGTCTATCTATCACCTGTTTGTCTGTCTATTTATCTATCATTATCTATCATCTATTGCCTGCTTATCTTATCTATTTATCTATTATCTATCTATCTATCTATCTATCTATCTATCTATCTATCTATCTATCTATCTATCTATCCATCTATCCATCTATGTATCTATTATCCATATATCATCTATCTATTATCTATCTATCTATCTATCTATGTATTATCTATCTATCTATCTATCTATCTACCTATCATCTCTCTATGTATCATCTATCTATTATCTGTCTCTCTATCCATCTATCTATTGTCTGTCTGTCTGTTTGTCTGTCCATCTATCTACCTACCCACTTCCCTACCTCTCATCTATCTTGCAACAAGACCTCTTGCTCCCAGTAGCTGCCTGCATTTCAGACTCAGTGCACAAAAATTCCATCCCTCTTCTCCCCCTCCTCTAGTTACCCCTAAAGCAAAGCCCACAGAAGTGACTCTGACAGCCGTAGAGTGATATTGCAATTGATTGGCCTGCCGTGATGGCGTGAGCGTGTTTTGTCGTTAGCGAGGAGACTGAAAGGGGCCAGCTAATAGAATGATCTGGCCTACAAGACAGGCCTGGGCTGATGAACAATCCGACACAAATGTCAATAACAATTGGATTGTCTGTAAACTACAGTCACTTAGGGCCCCCGGAGCCTGTCCACAGAGCTGGGACCGAAACCCCTCAGCCTTGTGAACGCCAAATCAGGTTTGGCATCGGGAATGAAAAGCCATCAGAGGTAATAGTGTTAGGAGGCTGTTGGTCAAAGAATCGAAAAGGGCTGTGAATAATTCCTGCGCTATGTGTGTCACAGGGCAGGGATGGTCACAGGAAGGAGAGACGAGAGGAAAGAAAGGGGGGCTGCCAAGCCGCATGTTCACAGGAGGAGGGGACAACCATGGAGGTGGGCTATGTGGCTCTGAGTCTTGGCTCTGTCATGCCTACACTGTGTGACTTTGGACAACTATCCTCTCTGTGTCTTCATTTCCTCAGGACTCGTATGATGCTATAGAGCTGTGTGCTAAGTCCTCACAGAAAATGTTGAGATTTTGAGACTTGTTGGCAGGCTTTCAAGCTAAGCTGCGGATTGGCTGCTGTGGCCTTTAAGTCTAGAATAGGGAAGGCAAGATGGCTCAGGGCACACGTAGTGAAAGAAGAGAAACGAATCCCGTGAATTGCCCCCTGACCTTCATGTGTGGGTCATGGTACCCACACCAACACACGCAAAGTAAATACATAAATGCATGCAATAAAATGCTTTTAATCACAGACACCACAAGCTGATGTGATGGTTAATTTTGGTTGTCAGTGTGATCGGATCTGGGGTAAACTAAGACTCAGGTCCCTGGGCCAGTTTGCAAGAACGGTTTCCAGGGAAGATTAACTGAGGGGAAGATCCCCCCCCCTTGGCAGCCCAGATATAAGCGGGGAAGTCGAGGCTGTGACCAACAATAGCTTCTTGCTGGTGAGTGTGCCTAGCCTGCTGCCACCACCCTGACTGACATTAGTACCTACTTCTCTGCTCTTCCAGTGTGAACCAGAAAGGAGTGGCCCTGGAGGACCTCCAGGTTTTCAGCATCGGATTGGGACTACAGAGCCACCCTCATGGCCCAAGCTGCTTCTAGTTCAGTCTCTCTAAGGTACAGACAGCTATCATTGTCTCCCCAGCCTCTACCATGTAAGTCGATCTAATAAGTCACTTCTACAATATGTATTTGTACATATCTTAATTCTTTTGCTTTAAAGAAACCTAACTAATTCAGACAGGGATGTAGCTCAGTGGTAGAGTACTTGCTTAGCATGTGTAAAAGAGGTTCTATCCACAGTAATACACACATGTACACACATGTACATACACACATACACACCAGCACATACATGCACACAAACATACGCAGGCATGCATGCCTACACACACACACATAAGCCCACACAAGTATACACACCCAGAGGCACACAAACATACACAGGCATGCATGCCTACACACACACATAAGCCCACACAAGTATACACACCCAGAGGCACACAAACATACACAGGCATGCATTCACACACACACACACACACACACATGCACATATATACACACACACACGCACACAAACATACATAGGCATGTATACACACACATGTACACACACACTAGCACACACAAACACACAAACATACACAGGCATGCACGCACACACACATATACACACACAAACACACCAATATACACAGGCATGCATGCCCCCCTAAGCACACATAAGTACACACACCCAGAGGCACACATACATACTTGCATGCATACACATATAAGCATACACGCATATACACACACACAAGCACACAAACACATATACATACATACATACACAAACAGAGGCATGCACCCATGTATACACCCCCCCACACTCAACCCCCCCCCCACACACAGTGGCTCAGAGTCTCCACATGGCCTCACTTTGAGGTTGAATAGATATGATCGTGTATACTAAGTGACATTTATATTTTCCCTGAGGCCAGGGATCCTCAGCAACAAGAGAGAAATGTTTCACAGAACATCATAAAGGTCCCATTGCTCTCGGCCCCATAACCCAGGGGATGCTCAGTGTTCTTGGGGAGTGGGGGGGGGGAGAAACAGTACAAAAGAAAGTTTCTGGTCTGGTGAGATATTTACCCAGCACCTCTGGGAAAAGTCACCCTGGGGAGGGGAGGGGAGCAAGAGTGGAGAAGGAAGGAGGAGGTGGGGTGGAATTTCACATCAGAACTCTTCTCACAGACCAGGACATACGTCATCGAACCCTTGCCTAGCACATATGAAACTCTGGGTTTGATTCCTAGTGCCATAGAACTCAAGTGTAGTGGCAGGGATTATACCTCTAACCCCTGAATTTAGGAGGTGGAGTTCAAGGTCATCTTTGGCTCTAAAGTGAGTTTACCACCAACATAGTCTACACGAGATGCTGTCTCAGTAAGTTCAACCCCACCCCCAAACAAAACCAACCAACAACAGAGTGGAGAGCAATGGATTAGTGAATGTATTCCAGGTCTCATCTTGCTTTCTCTGCTAGCATACAGTCCAGGGCTCCAAGCCAGGGGAATGGTGCCACCCACGGTGGGCATGTCCTCCTAGTTCAATCATGTAGATCAAAAACAGTCCCCTACAGATATAACTACAGGCAAACTCAGCATAGGAAACATAGACAATCCCCATGAGTGGCAAAGGTTGGTCATATGATAACTCCACTCTTTGCTATTTGAAGAACCTCCATGCTGACCACCACAGTGGCTAGACTGAGATAAGCATTTCTGATGACCTATCCCAGCAGCCCAGAGACAGGTAGTGTTGGGGAGCAGAGCTTGTAAGACATTTTGGTGAAGTCAGGAGACGCCAGAGTTGCTAGGTTCATGGAGTTGAGCCTTTGAATAGATGGGTAAACTCAGGCTGGGGAGCATAAAGAGACTCACCAAAGACGTGAATAAATATATCTCTTGCGGACTTTGGGGACTTCTGTGAGTTGGTGTGATGTGATCTTTTGGGGCCAAGGATTTAGACGAGAAACTTTTGAGATCCTTCAGTCAGTGACTCTCAAGCATAATTTATTAATTTGCTTCCTTAGCTTTTTTCTTTTCTTCTTTTAGTTGTTGTTAAGGGTTTGAGGTAACATCTGTAGTTAATCCATCCCTCCTCTTTTTCTTTCTCTGGACCCACTGATTTCCACTGATAGATTTATCTCCCTCCCCCACGTCATCACAGAAGCGGGGCTTGCGTCTGCCGACCGAGATTCATGAAGACTCTGACATGCACTACGCAGGTACTAGCTACAGCTCTAACAGACTGGCTTGTGTTGGTGTTAGCTTTATGTACCAAGCAAGGCCAGGATGTCACTGACACACAGCAGGTCCATGTTCATAAAAACGTGAGATCTCTTGGTCTGCTACTCACTTTTCTGAAGGTTGGGACAGAAGTCACTTAGAGGAGGTATCGACTTTGTCCTTTAGTTTGAGAGGACACAGTCTATCTATCATGTTGTCTATGGCTCATAAGGGGTGGTGGGTGTTTGAGCCTCATTGATTAAAATCTAGGCAGAATACAGGATGGATAGAGAGGCTTCACTGGAAGAAGGCATGCTTTAACTCTCAAGTCCTGTCTCCCAGTGACCCTTTTCCCTCCAAGCCAGAACCCACCACCTTCTGAAGTTGTCCTAACTTCCCCCAAACGGCAGCACCAGCTGGTGTCTGACTGTCCAAGCTACACATTTAACCCATCGCACCGTGAATAATGGACTCAAGGCACTGACTGGAAGTCATTCAAGCCGACACGGTCCTTCTGATTTCAGGGTCCTCCAACCGAGTGGCTCCCACATCCGGGATGCCAGGCCTGGTACAGGCTTTGGGAATCTCTGCTTTATGTAGGACCGATTTACTGACACATCCTAGGTCCCTTGGGGGCTCTGAGGCCACCCACCTTGCAGGAGGGAACAAGCACTCAGTTTCCATGTGAGAGTTGAGGTTTTTATTGGGGCTGAAAGAAAGCCTGATGTGGCTGAACTCCTGATCTAATGCCTCAGTGGGTAAATGGTTTGCTACGGGGGCCTGAGTTCACATCTCCAGCATCTGTGTAAAAGTCACATGTGTGGTGTAAGCCTGTAACCTCAGTGTTGGGGAGGTGGGGACAGGAGGATTCTAGGGGCCTTACCTGACTAGCAGGTTGAGAGAGAGAGACACACACACACACACACACACACACACACACAGAGAGAGAGAGAGAGAGAGACAGAGAGACAGAGAGGGACAGAGAGAGACAGAGACAGAGGCACACACAGAGAGAGACAGAGACAGAGGCACACACAGAGAGAGACAGAGACAGAGACAGAGAGAAAGACAGAAAAGTGAGAGAAGACTGTCTCAGAAATATATAAAGTGGGAGAATGCAGAGGAAAATGCTTGGTATTAACCCCTGCCTTGCACACATGAGCTAACACAGCGAAATACACACACGAAATCAACACACGTGCACGCATGCACGCGCGTACACACACACACACACACACACACACACACACTCCCACACTCCTCATGTTATAGTTGGGGTAGAACAAGAAGAACCAGCATATATAGTTGGAGAGAAAAACAGCACCAGAGAACAAGTTCAGGCAGGGTCAGAAGCCCTTGTTCCCTTAGAACAACATTAAATCACTCCTTCAAGAGATTTAGCTGGTTGTTGGGACGCCATGACAGTAGCATCTGTGACAGACCCTATTTTGTGCTCTTCCTAAAAATGTCCCACTTCCCTCTCATGGGGCCACACACCTCGAGTCTTTGTAAAATAGAAATTCTATTTATTTACTTGTTTAGGCTCAAGTCTTAGAGAGCAAGGGGAAAAAAAAGAAAGGAAGGAAGGAAGAAAGAAAGAAAAAGCAGGATTTTTTTTTTGTTGGTAAGAGCAAATGCCCATTACAATAAAACATAATTTCCCTGTGGAATTGCCTTGGTGAATTGAAAACGGCTTTCACTGTTTTTCATTCCAAGCAGCAGAGGCCATTGTTCCCAAGGTCTCCGCTGGCGCTGGCCCTCGTGGGGTACTGCAGTGTTCAGAGCTGGCCTGTCCCTACTTAACAAGGAGAGAGAAGTTCTACCCAGTGGAACAGCCACGGTTCTAAAACTGTCGCCCCGTGTGCTTGAAGAAGCTTGGGAGGCTTACGTTGAACATAGTGTGCTCAATATTTTGATCTGTGAAAATCAATCAATCAATCAATCTCTCTCTCTCTCTCTCTCTCAGAAATTGGCAGCCACCTAAAGGTAACCAAGGAGGTAGTCCAAAGAACCTGCTATAACCTTTTCGACACTTTATAAGTCTATTTTAAGTGTTTCTCTCTCTCTCTTTTTCTTTTCTTTTTCTTTTGGAACAACCCAGTCTCTCTTTCCGTATCTCCATTCTCTTCCTCCGTTTTCTCATTTTCTCTATCCCTACCTCCTTCCCCTGTGACCTATGGTGAAGGAAGAGAAGTAAGTATTCATGGTCCACCAAGAACGCATCATCAAGTGGATATACAGATGAGAACAGGCTTGCTTCTGTTTAGGAAGCATCCGTGTGTGTGTGTGTGTGTGTGTGTGTGTGTGTGTGTGTGTGTGTGTGTGTGTGTGTGTGTGTGTAGGGGAGTGTTTGTTGGTGTGTGTGGGGAAGCTAATTACAGCTTCCTGCCTTTGGCAAAAGTGATTGGTCCAAGCATGAGCATGTGACTCAAGCCTGGCCAATCAATTGTTTCCTTAAATTCCCCTCGTCCAGTAGGTAGGGACTGTTGTTGAGGACTGACACCGTTCTGGTAGCAGCTGCCTTGGGAGCATCAAATAGTCTCAAAAGAAGAATGGATGACAGAGATAGGGACTTTGAAAATTGATTCCATTGCTACCAGCGTCTCCAGGGGGCATTCCCTCCTGCCCTTTCTGTGTCTGGGGAAGGCTTACTGTGTGTCCCTCCATGCTGTGCCCATCCCTAACTCCCCCGATAAATTTTAGTTGAAAGCTTTGTCACCTATACCCATAGTCATGATTGCATCTTCTAGGGAACCAACGTGATAAACAAGACCCAGCACAGAGATCTACAGCTGATACACCCACTTGTGTGAGAGCTCAAGTCCCAGACTCACTGTGTGTGGATGGAAGTAGTGCTCGTGGGAGGTGATGTTGCTGCTGGTGTCCCCAGTAGGAGGTAGAACATCACTGTGGCCAGGAGCTTCCAAAGATAAATACCTTGGACCCAGATACCATATTACTGGCCAAGCTACTTCTCCAAAGACCATACCGGTACAGAAATAAACAAAGGTTTTTTGAATGGGGAAAAGTACCTAGGAAGGTCCTGTAGGTCTGTCAGTTCTTGCCACTTTCTACTAAGTATTCATTCAGAGACACGGACTGCAAGTATAGTTGGCACCGGACTTCAAGAGCTCACCCAACAGTGCCTTGATGTGACGATGTCTCAGCTTGACCACGTTACAAAAGCCACTTACATTCAGCAAGAACCTTGCTTCAGATTTCAGATTTTGAACTAATCATTCCTCATATACTATCCTCTAGGAAACCCTGTGAAGGCAGTGAGCCCCACAGCTCCCAGTCAGCCAGGCGATCATGGTGGTAAAAGAACCTCGACCCAGTGGGTGTGACGATGCTCACTCATACTTCCAGACGGTTTATTGAGAGGCGGAGGCAAGATGTTCATGAGTTCAAGGTCAGCCTGGGCTCCATAGCAAGACATGGCCTTGAAACCTGAGGGATGGAGGATGTAGCATAGCGGCAGAGTGCCTGCCTAGGATGTGTAAGGTTGTGGGTTCCATCCCCAGGACTGCAAATGAACACGGAGATTCCACACCACACCGTGATGTTAGCTGTTCTGCATATATAGGCATCCAATAAACTACATGAGACATTCAACTTCCGATTCTCAAACAGACTTGGTGTTAGGTGATTAGCTGCAGGCTAATAGAGGTGTCTAAAGATGTTTAAGGTGACTTTTGGGTCAAGTAGCTTAGGGGTATTGAATGCGTATCTATTTAATTGTATTTTTATTGATGGATTTATCGTGTGTGTGTGTGTGTGTGTGTGCGCGTGTGCGCGTGTGTTGTGTATGTGTACACACGCAAACATGTGTGTGTGGATCAGAGGGTACTGGGAGCGTGTCTGTGAGGACTACCTGATCGGGATTGAGAATCAAGACAGGCTTGCTAGGGAGAGTGAACGGAAAGCCACAGCACAGAGAGGAAGAAGAAATGGACTAGAGAAAGGGAGACGGGGGGGAGGGGGCGGGGGGGGGAAGGAATGCTGCTGTTGGGGGACCCAGTAGAGAGGCGAGAGGACACAGGGTTTCCCAGGGTTCCCATGAGCGAAATGCCTGACTGGCGCGTCAAGTAGGATTGACAGCTGATGGGCGGAGCCAGTGAGGAAAGACCACAGATGGGCGGGGCCTGTGACACAGAGTCTGGGAGTTCATGTTCTCATATTAGTACTTTAGGGTCCTGAATGCCTCTCAAGAATTGACACAAGGCTGTTTGAGGTATTAGGGCTGGGAGCAGAGAAAGAATCAGACTAGAACCCTAGATCAAATGGGCTGTTTGCTCATGCGTGCGTGTATATGTGCATGTGCATGTACAGGTATGCATGCGTGTGTGCGTGTGTGCATGTTCAGTGCACACAGGTATGTGAGCATGTGGGAGCAAGTAGAGGCCAGAAGTTGATGTCAGGCATCTTCGTTGACCACTCCCTGCCTTTTTTTTTCTTTGAGAAGGGGTCTCCCCTTGAACCTGGAGCTCCCCCAACTTTTAGGTAGGCTGGCTGGCCACTGAACTCAAGGGACACGCCTATCTCTGCCTCCCCAGCACTGGGAAAGCAGGTGCACAGTGTCATGTCTGACTTTCTCACGTGAGTTCTTGGGGTCCAACCCAGGGTTGCATGCTCCAATAGAATGTTCCAAAGATCCCAGCCTCCCATTTTCCCTGTAGGAAAACCAAGTGTTTCAGACAAAACCCAGATTGCTTAAAATGCCACAGAGCGGATGAAGAAAAGGATGGAGATTAGAGTCATGGCCTTCAGACCTCAAGCTAGTTTGGGGAGGTCTCTCTTTTTTTGGGGGGGGTACTCCCACTCTAAGCCCCTGCCTGGACCAGATCTGGCCCCTGGAAGTTCTTCTGCACTCAGGCAAAGCTCTGATTCCTCACGATCACATAGCTGTGCTGTCTCAGGAAGCTCGCAATAATTTTTTTTGGGGGGGGGGAGAGGCAACGCCTTGCTCCCATCTCTGCAAAACAATGTATTTATTATTGCTAAGCTGTTTCCATCTTTGAGGAGAAAATCTATACCACATGACTCCCCAAAGCAGAGTGGTCCCGGCTTACAAATACAGTACGTTAATAGCTTTGTAAACATTTATTCAGGGTGACAGCTGAGGGGAGCATGTGGCATTAATTAGAAGCCCTGTTAGGAGCAAGGGTAAAGCGGAATTCATTGGCTTTGTGGAGGCAAGGCTCTTGGGGGCGGCGGGGGGGGAGAAATCTCATTCAAGTATGTTCTGACTCTGTTGATGTGGGGTGTGTTGGCGGATCTAGAGGTCCCGGCTGTGAGGGAGAGAAAGCTACATCTTGGCAGGATGGGGTCTGATTTATGGGGCCACATGGTGACTGGCCACGGGAGGCTTTGTGTGGATGGTTACTGTGATAGAAACTTCTAGCTAAAGGCCCATTCTAGGGAGAGAAAGAATAAAATCTGGCAGGGTCAGCCTCCCCAGGACTGGTGGATTTCAAGGAAGCAGCTCTTCCCACATGAGCTATCCCTTTATATTTCTCTGTGTGTGCACGAGTGTGTGCATCCGTGGGAAAGTACGTACATCGGTGTGCGAGTGTGTGCATCTGTGTGGAAGTTTGGAGGCCAGAGGACAGGCTGTCTTGTTTATTTTTGTTTTTGTCTTCAATTTATTTATTATATGTAAGTACACTGTAGCCATCTTCAGACACCCCAGAAGAGGGCATTTGATCTCATTAGGGATGGTTGTGAGCCACCACGTGGTTGCTGGGATTTGAACTCAGGACCTTCAGAAGAGCAGTTGGTGCTCTTCACCGCTGAGTCATCTCTCCAGGCTCTATTGTAAAGAGAGCACATTCCTTTTTATTTATTTTTCTTATATTAGAGACAGTTTCTCACCTGTCTGGAACTCACTGGTTTTGGTTGATTAGCAGCCTGGAAGCCTCCACTCTCTACCTCCAAATACTGAGGTGGTAAGTGTACACCTTTATTCCTGGCTTTTTCTTAAAACAAACAAACAAACAAACAAACAAAAACCATGGATGGTGGGAATTGAATTTAGGATCTTGTGCAAGTGAGGCAGGCATAAGAGTGAGCTGACTCTCAAACACGGCTGTCATCTCTGCCTACCAAATGTCTGGGAGCCTCCTAAGTCACAAAAGCCACCTGTCTCATGTCTCCTCCTCCAGGAAGGTGTGTCTTGAAGCCTTCCATAGTGAAGCTATCTAATCCTAGCCTCGTGTCCCTGGAGAGCCTTGAATTTACACATTTTACATGTTTTTTGTTTATTCCCACGTGGTCATACACCCAACATAAATATCCCAGCAGTCTGGAGAGGGGTAACATGTGTCACCTGACTCTATACACTCTACATTGGGAATGCATCCCTTTAGGTATCCGCACACATGTGTGCTGCCATGCTTCACCGCATGGTTTCGAAACGACTCATGTTTACTCTTAAGGCGGCATCCAGTGTATTCTTTGGTTCCGTGGACATGAAATGACACCCTGGTGGGTGTGTGCTTGATTTTGGCATGTCTTCACTTGGGTACATTCTCAGGAGCCTCTTAGTCCAGAAAGGATCCAGACCTAGATAATTCTTTGTTCCCAAGATGCAGGCTGCATGCATGGTGCATGTGTTAGTGTTAGAGCTCTGAGGGGAAAGGTATCCTGGCAGTTGGGAGCCAAGGAATATGACAAAGTTACACTGTACAACAAACTTCACACAAGGGATTCACTGGGAAGGGAAAACCCAGGAAGGTGGCTGCCTCTGCCTGAGTAAGAGGCAGCAGAGAACTGAGCGGAAGGTAGGTTTTATATAGGGTTTCTTGTGAATGGGGAGCTTTCCAGGGTGGGGATTGGTGGGATTTTAAGTCCAGAGCTTAAAGAGAGCTAGGGATTGGTGGAAAGACTCTAGCGCATGGACTAGGTGCAGCCATTAGGACAGTTAAGAGTATTTGGGGGTTGAACCTAGTAGTTGGATGTCCTTACGGGAAGGACTCCCACTATGAACCTGCACAGATAATGTAAAGGGGGGGGGGCGGCTGGGGAAGGCATAGGCTCGCTCTGGGATACAGGTTTACCCACAGGAGGATGGTGCAGGCAGATAGAAGGCTGGCTAGGTGAGGACTGAAGATGCAAGGATGCTGCAAAAAGCCAGAGATCTCAGGTCGGCTTCCTTGGCTCTGTTGGAAAGACCTTCTTTCTGGTCTCTCCAGCCTGGCTATATCTCTTGTTGAATCCTATTCTTATCTTCACACTACACAGAACAAAGCCACATTTGACGTTTGACCTGGAAACAAATCCTGTCCTTCTCCTGGCTAGTCCTATGTACAAGGTACTCTCTTTTGTATTTCCAGTCTCCACCCACCAGATAGACCTCTCTTTTCTACTTCCTGTCTCCACCCACCAGACAGACCTCCAATACTCCATGCTGTATTTTCACCAAATGGTTTTCAAAGGACAGTGGCCATCCTGTCTGGGAATGGGGTATGGGTGGGGCTCAAGTCCCATCTTGTCTTAGGTAGGAGTCATAGGTGCTCCAGATGACTGTAGCTGAGAGGTGCACCCTCTGTATGCATACTTGGGAACTGTATGACCTTTACATGAGTTGTCATGTATCTCTGGATCCCAATGGTCAGCTGTTAGGGGGGTCAAATGTGGCATAGGAGCCCTGCATGTAGTAAAAGCTCAAGAAATGTCAGTTTCTTCATGATCAGTGCACCTGGGGAGGGACAATAGAAATGTATTTTAGCGTCTGGGTTCTAGAATGGTCCATTTCGTCAACTTGATGAGATTTAGAGTCACCAAGGAAAGACATTGAAGCTTATCTGTGTGAGATTTTCTAGATTGGCTTAATTAAGGGGGGAGGGACCCACACTGAATGTGGCTAGTACCATCCCATGGTCTGCAAAAGTGGATGAGCATGTATCTTTATTTGCCTCCTGACTATGGATACAGGGCGACCAGTTACTTCCTGTTCTTGTTGCCGTGCTAACTCCCACCCTCTCACTGTGATGAGCTTGTACTCTCCAACTGTGAGTCAAAACAAACCCTTCCTTAAGTTGCTTTTGATTGGTATCTAAAACAATATTTTTATCTTACGAGTGCAGGTGTTTCGCCAGCACATGTGTCTGTACAATGTTGGAGGAAGGGTGTGATTTTGAGGCAGTCGTGTGTTCCAGGCTGGCCTCCATGTGGGAGAAGAGGACCTCAGATCTGGATCCTCCTGCCTCATCCTCCTGATGGCTGGGCTTAGAGCCACCATGCTTGGCTTGTGTGGTGCTGGGGATGGAACCGAGGACCTTGAGCACTCTGCCAACTGAACCCTGCCCATCTTCTGAGCCCTTGAAGGTCTGATTCTTGTTTGTGGTGTTAGTTTTTACATTTTCTCCACACCTTACACTTGTATAATCAAGGTCATAGTACCTGGTTACATCCAGTTCCTTGTAGCCATCATGTACCTCAGGTCAGAGGCACACCCTCCATGGGAGCTCCGCAAGCTTGGGGTACCAAAGACTCTTCAGGCAGTTGCTGCTTCATTGCATTGTACCCTAGTCCCCACTGTCCAGATGAGAAGATGACTTGCTTGGATCTTCCTGCGTTCTCTTCCTCCTCTTCCTCTTCCTCATTTCTTCTCCATTCGAGACAGTCTCCTGATATAGCTTTGATCTCATGATCCCCCTGTCTCCCCTCCTTGAGTGCTAGAATGACAAGAGTGAGTCATACATATGTTCTTTTGGTAGGTTCTTCATGGTGTTGACCACACATGGTATTTGGCTTGAGTTTGGGAGTCTGCGGCTCCCTGTAGGTGGGCTGGCTGCATGGAGCGGGAGATGGAAGCTGGGTTGGGAGGGAAAGAACTGTGCACAAAGGCAGCCTGCTGGGTCTTTTCAGAGCCAGCAGTGGGTGCAGGTGCAGTGTCTAACAAAGCCCCCACCCTCCCACCCCCGTTCTGAGTGGGGAAGGACGGTTCTGGCCTTTCAGGTGATGATAATGAATGGTAGGCACATGCAAGGGGAGAGAAGCAGAAGAATGAGGGACAAGGCCGGCAGAACTTCAGGGGAATAGTGGTGACTAATGGGCACTGGCTCTGAAAGGCTCCCTTTTTGAACCTGCCAGAAGAAGCGGCCTATTGCTGGCCTCTTTTTTTTTTTCCCTTGCTTTTTCTTTTCTCTCCTAATGTAGGGAGGAGGAGAAGAAGGCTTTTATCTACTCTAGTATTTAGGCATTTCCTGTGATACTGGCTGGGTGCCCATGACTGTGTCTTCCCTACCTCTGTACCTCCCTATGCCCCTCCCCTCCCCGCGCCTCCGGGAGCCTGGCAGATAAGGGTTAAGTCCAGACTCTACGTACACACCTCAGAAACCAGGGGTGCTTCTGGGAGCTGTGCTTGACTCCCATGCCAGATCTGACACCTCCTTCCAGCGTCAGGTTTCAACCAGAATCTCAGGGTAGCGCTTCGGGTGTGTGATAGGTGCGGGTCACTTCCCAGTCAACTCCTGGAGTGGGGGTGTGATGTGTTCCATCTGTCCCATGCGGCCTGCCTTCTAGGTCTGTGGCTGTGACAGAGAAACTAAAGATGTGATTTGAAAAGAAGAGGGCTGGGGATTTAGCTCAGGGGAGGAGCGCTTGCCCAACGCAGGAAAGACCCTGGGTTATATCCACAGCCCCACAAGGAAACCAAAGGAACACAGGAACAACAGGAGTCAAAGGATAAGGAAGAGCGTTAGACTCTGGAGGCTCAGGGTTGGAGAAGGACCAGAAGAGCCGTGGGTCTCCCCCATCTTTCCTACTCCTGTTTTGCTTTTCAGTCTGCTCGCAGCGCATCTGGTTTCTCCCTCGCCGCTGGCTTCTCCCTTTCGGATCCCTAGTGTGGAGGGGATTCGGAAACAGATGCTTGCAGCAGCAGGGGAGACACCGGTCTGTCTCCAGAGCCCTCCTTGCTACTGGACATAGAGTGATGAGCAGCATCGTCAGTCTGTCCCTCACTTCTGATTTATCTCTTTTTTGGGGCTGGGAGTAATGCGATTTCTCCTACCTGGGAAACTCTGAGAGGCCAGCAGCAAACATTTCAGTGTGCCCAGGATATCGTAATCTACTTTTTTTTTTCTTTTTTGAGACAGGGTTCCTGTAGCCCTGGCCGTCCTGGAACTTGCTCTGATCTGCCTGCCTTTACCTCCCAAGAGCTGGGATTAAAGGCATGTACCACCACCACCAGACTTTTTTAAGTTTTTTGTTTTGTTTTTTTGAGACAGGGTTTCTCTGTGTAGCCCTGGCTGTCCTGGAACTCACTCAGTAGACCAGGCTGGCCTCCAACTCAGAAATGCGCCTGCCTCTGCCTCCCAAGTGCTGGGATTAAAGACATGTGCCACCACTGCCCGGCTCAAGTTATTTCTTAATCTGGAATTCTAAATGCTCTTAAAATCCAACACCTGTCGTATCAGACAACTTAACGCATGAAATCGAGAATAAAATATTACGCAAGGCAGCTTCCTATTCAAGGTTTCACGGGACAATGATAACATTTTTGTGTTTAGTTTTGGGTCCCATCCCCATGAGAACCTATCTCACCCTGTCTGAGCAAATAGTCCAAAAACTGAAAAAAAAAATTCCAAGCTCCTAAACACTTTTGATTCTGAGAATTTCAGATAAGTGATGCTCAGGGTGTCTTCTGAAGGTCACGCCTCTCCTCCAGTTGGTTATTTTCTGTAAGGAGCAGCTCCAGAGAATGGGGACCCGAAAGCCTTGGCTGGGAGAAGGAGTCTGGGAACAAGGATGGTTGGTATGGGCTGTGATACTCAGTCGCGGCTCAGCCTGGGGTCATGGCCAAGTTCACATCCGGGTTCATAGCCAGGTTCCCAGCCGTGGTTCTGATGTTGCCTTCCTCCACCCCCACCTTGAATTCTTGTTTTTAAAAAAGGAAATCATTGTAGCTGCCAAATCAATATTAAAACCAGGGGCTTATGAGAGGGCCTGGCAGGCAGCTCTGGCAATCTTTTTACACTTCTTAATATCGGGGAGAAAAGGGAGCGTCTCACCTGAGAAGGCCTGCCGCGGCTATGAGGACTCTCCGTGGCCCGGTGAGCTCCTTGCTTAGGGTCTGAGAGAGTTTGATTTTGAAACATCTCAACAAAATTAGGAAGGGTAGGAAGAGCCACACCCTGGATTCTTGGTTGGAAAAGATGTTCATAAGATGGAGTGGAAGGAGAGAATCTTCCAGAAGCCAGCATGCTCAGGAAATGCGCCTCCCCCTGCTCCCCGCCAATGCTGCGGTGTTGGAGGTCTAGCTTTGCTTGTGTGGGTGAGGGAAACCCAGCTCTGTCAACATTACTGATCGATTTTCCCTCAAAACCACGCGTGCCACTTCCCTGAGATGTCCCAAAATGCAAGGTTTATCCTCAGGGTAATGAGAGAGACTCATAAAGGACAAAGTTGTTTTGCGAAATAATCAGTGGGGCAGCAGGACCTGGAAACCACCCAGAAGACAGGGGACTAAAGCTAGCCAAGAAATGAAAGCCACGTGCCAATGTTAAGCATTTAAGATGCTACTTTGAGCCAGGCGATGGTGGCACACGCCTTTAATCCCAACACTCTGGTGGCAGAGGCAGAGGTGGGCAGATCTGAGTTGGATACTAGCCTGGTCTACAGAATGAGTTCCAGGACAGCCAGGGCTACATAGATACTATTGTGATTTCTTCTTCCTGAAGTCTCCCTTTCTTCCCCTCCCCTCCCTCCTCCTCTCTCTCCTTGCTTCCTCTCCCTTTCCCCTCTTCTTCCCAATACTTTCCTCTCCCTCCTCCCTTTTTTCTCACCCTCCTCACTTCTTCCTCTCCCTCCTCCCACTACTTTCCTCTTCCTCCTCCCTTCCTCCTCTCCCTCCTCCCACTACTTTCCTCTCCCTCCTCCCTTCCTCCTCTCCCTCCTCCCTTCCTCCTCTCCCTCCTCCCACTACTTTCCTCTCCCTCCTCCCTTCCTCCTCTCCCTCCTCCCTTCCTCCTCTCCCTCCTCCCACTACTTTCCTCTCCCTCCTCCCTCCCTCCTCTCCCTTCTCCCTTCCTCCCTCTCCTTCCTCCCTTCTTCTCCCTCCTTCCTTTCTTCTCCTACCCCTTTCTTTCCACAAATATTTGCCAATCATCCCTACTTGGTGGGCATTGTGGATCTCGGTGTGCTGATGCAGATGTTTATGAAGTAAGAAGTAATAAATACACAATAAAATAAAAGTTTTAAAACGCAGTTTCGTGGATCTATTATATGATCGCACCCTTGTAAATGTGTGTTTATTTATTCATATACTCAAATAGGCAGTAAAGCATTTAAAAGGTCAGGCAGCAAGATGTCAGTGCTTGCCCCTCGTGGTGACAGAGCTATAGATGACTCTCATCGCTTCAATTTTTCCTTTATCTACACTGCCGGAGTCACCTGTGGCAAGCCCCATGTTTCTTGTATAATTTCAAGTTTGCAAAGTCAGGACACCCCTGGTGTTGGGCTTTGAGTTTCTCCTTTTGTCTTGTTTCTAGTCTCTATAGGTCTGACTGGCTCCTCCTTAGACACACAATTTCTCTGTTGATCAAAACGTGTCAGGTTGTTTCTACCTCAGGATCTTTGTCCATGTTGTTAGCTCTGCCTGAGTTTCTCTTTTCAGGTCTTTGCTGAATGTCCCCCCCGTGAGAAGCCCTCATGCCAACTTAATAGACACGACTGTTCCCCACACCTAAAATTGGATCTTCTTATCGATTGCAGCTCTAAAGTTGTCTTGACTCTTGGTTACTTGTCCCTTCTCCTCCTTGCCCGAACATGAGTGTGTGTATTCAGGGACCTTGTGTTCTTGGCTCCCGGAACCACTCCTGGCACCTAACAAGAAACCAGTACATATTTGTTGAATGGACAAATACTCATTTGGGGAATAAATATTAAAAAAAAAAGGAAAGTATTTATATTTTTAAAAGACACCTGCCCTTTCTCCTTGGCAGGGACTTGACAGGTCAGGGTGGCTTCTAGCTAAAAGTCCTTCTGTTCTTTCTCAGCCTCTCTTTCCTTTTGTGACCTTGCCAGTGACCCTAAGTGGGATTCAGGACCACATATTCTCAGACCGCAGAGTGCAAAGTGATCGGCAACCGTGGGCCGTGTAGGTGTTGGGTTGGTGTGTGGCCCATGGGCTGTGTGACGTTACCTTTCCCGGGAGAAGTTTTCACTGCTGTGTAGGAGGGAGAACCCTTCCATTTTCCCTTCCAAATCAACAGGCCAAGACCACACTCCACATGCTCCGCCCACATCTGTCTTTTTCCTCATAGACACCAGGAGCCATCTTTAGTGTTTTGAACCAGGTTAGGTCAGGGAAAGGGGGCGGGGCATGAAGCAATGTCAGACACCAAGAGCAAGGTCAGTTATATGACATTTGGAGACACTCAACCCAAATTCATTTGGACTTGAGGTGGGGGTGAAGACAGTGTATACCCCCAGCTGCTGCACTCAGCCCCGAGACAGACCTCCAAGTTACAAGGCAGCAAAATTCCTTCTTTCCTCCCCTTTCTCTTCCCTCAGCAGCCTACTGCATTCCACCTTGCCTCTCCCATCTCCCTCTCCCTCATTTTTTCCTTTTGGATTTGTGATTTAGAGTCTCACCTTGTAGCCCTGGCTGGATGTGAACTTGGAATCTTCCTGCTTCAGCCTCCAGGTGCTGGGATCACAAGCATGGTGATTCTGGTCCCAGAATTCTCAATGGACACTCCCTTCTTTATCCATCCTGTCAAGTGGCTCAGATCCCAAAACACAGCTATGTGACAGGCCAGCTCGAACCATCTGTCAGGATTACTTTCCTGAAAGACAGTGAGGGTAAAGATTTATGGCTTCTGCATGCATTTGTGTGTGTGCATATGTGTGCATGTACACAAGTGTGTGCATGTGTGTGCACGTGTATGTGTGTGCATGTGTGCACAAGTGTATGCATGTGTGTGTGCACATGTATGTGTATGCGTGTGAGTACATGTGTGTATGTGTATGTGTGTGCATTTGTGTGTGCATTTGTGTGTATGTGTACTTGAGTGTGCACATGTATGTGTGTGTGAGCATGTGCATGCGCACAAGTGTGTTTGTGTGTGCACATGTATGTGTGTGCATGTGCCTGTGTGTGTGCATGTGCCTGTGTGTGTGCATGTGCAAGTATGTGTGTGAAGTGCCCTCAGATCCCCAGAGGTGACTGGGGGCTGCCATGTGGGTTCTGAGGACTAGACTCAGGTCCTCTGTAAAAGCAATGTGTGCTCTTAACTGTTGCCTCCCCAACCCCAACAAGGAAGTTTAGAATTTATTTCCTGATCAGCATACTGCAAAGACTCCTTCAGCTCTCGCTCAAAAAAAATACGGTCATCACCAGGCATGCTGCCACTCACCTTTATTTCCAGCGTGTGGGAGACAGAGGCAGGTAAATCTCTATGAGTTCAAGACCAGCCTCACCTATGTTTCCTGTTCTGTACCAGTGAAATCCCGTTTCCAAAACCCCCAAAGAAACCAATAAACAAAACAGGAATTCTAGAACACAAACGATTCTTCCGGCTACAAGAACACTCCACGCCCTGGAGCCTTTTCAGTCAGTCTTAACTCCGTCTCTCATATGGAAACGCTACATATGTTTTCAACATGCTGTAATTACTGCTCACTTTGATATGACCATGTGTGAAAACACACACAATGTCACCTACCTGGGCAATGTATGTACAATATGCATTTATTTATTTATTTATTTATTTTACCTTGGACTTTGCCTCATATATTTTTATGGTCATATTATATAGCCTCACTCGCAGAGACAATGGGTGGAAACTGTAGCCGGATTCCAGATTTTTCCTCCTGCTTTCATCTTCTCCACAATTCTGCAGACTCCTGGTACCAGCAAAACAAAAGCATTACAGATCAGGTTTCTCCCTCAACAGCCCCCATCCTCACCCCAGTGTGTATCTGTCACAGTGTCACAGAGTCCTCGGGCATCCAGAGGAAGTACCACCTCCCCCACCCCCCCACTCCCCGCTACCACCAGGACATGGAAGGGGACTTCTGGGAGCCACCTTCTTGGGAAGTCAGTCCCAGATCTGTCTGTTTTGATTGGGTTATTTCGGGAAGTAACAGGGTATAGTGATAATACCTTAGACTGTGAAATCAAAAGACTCAGAGCCCACATCATGGGTTATAACGCCAAAGGATGCAGGGTCTGGTGTGCATCATCCTTCGGCTCAGGCCCTTTGGCCAGGTTGGCTATTGTTTGTGCACGGTGTATGCGTGTGCATGTAGGTGTATGCGTGTGCCTACTGAGTGTGCCTGGATGCCTTTGGAGTCCAGATGTTTCCCCTACCACTCAGCCTAATTTCCTTGAGACAGTCTCTCACTGACCTGGGGTTTGCCACTTTCCAACCAGACTAGCTGGACAGCAAGACTCTTGAGAGCCCCTCTCTCTGCTGCCCCATCTATGGAATCACAGGGAGGCGTGGCTTTTATATGGCTTCTGGGATCCAAACCCAGCTTCTGCAACACATGCACTCTTGCCATAGAGACATTGCTCAAACCCTACCGTCTTTATATTTAGTTACTGCACGTTAATTGTATAAGTAAGAGATTTCCTTCTGAAATCTCACTGTGAACATTCGTGAGTACTTTATTTTCAATTAGGCCCTATGTCCCTCTCTACCCAATTACCCCATCTGGTCTCCCTAGTGCCCCCTCCATGGGTTTTACTCATCACAAAGATGGCTCTGGACCATGTCTTTATTTTGGATGTTACTGGAAATGTTTAATCTTTTTTTTCTCTTTCGGTTGTTTGAGCCAGGACTCTTTATGTAGCCCAGGCTAGTGTCTTTACTGGTGTGGTAGGGATGCATACACCATGCCTGAATTAGTGTGTTTTTTAGGTCAAACCTCCCTTCTAGCTTGCCATAGATACCCCTCCCCCGCTTGTTTCATAGAATCTAGGGCTAAGGGAAATTCCTGAGGATGCTAGGCTTAGCACCCCAACTTCTTGCTATCATTGATCATCCGCTCTGCTTCCGATGACACAAAGCAGGTTTTCTTCTCAGAGTGTGTTAACCCTGGCACATGCAGGGCAAAGGTCACCGTGCACGGTAAGTCCAGTTGGCCACTACCCTCCTTCCCCTCCTTTAGCACACAGAACGGACTTCTAGTGGGAAGCTTTTCTCAGGGACTGAGGCTCAGGACGGCACGATGCCATTATGTCAAAGACTGGCCCACCGTTGCCAACAGCTTTCAGAGGTTTTGGGGTCTGCAGAGTCCCTGAAGAATTTTGGCTTGAAGCCCTTTTTCTCCTTCGTTTCTGAATCCAATGGTAGATTAGGCGAAATGGAATCCGTATGGTTCTGATTCATTTACACTTAACTCATCAAAATGTTCCTTTTTATGAGCTATTTGATGTCCAGAAAGCCTTTTGAGTAGATTTTATAAGCCTTTTAAAGACTTTTCTCTTAGAAACAGGCGGTTGCATTTTGCCAAGAATAAACAAACTTGAACCTCAGAAGTACATCGCTTGCCAAGGATCCCGGGGCCAGAGGACAAGCTTACTAAGGCACCCCATGCTTGCTCCTTCTCCTGTCCCCCCTCCCTCTGCTGCTCTGGGTCCCACTTCCCAGTCTCTTTGCAGAGGTCACTATTCCCTTGGTGAACTTTGACGCCCCTCCCCCTCCTCCTCCCAGCATGCCCTGCGGCATTGCTCTCATTAGCAGGGACATGGCCCTAGAGTGCTCCCCTCTGTAGTTGTTCTGTGTCCAGCCTGGGAACCACTGGACATGGATGTACCCTCTCACCTCCCCTGGTCGTGTACAGAAGTCCATTGTAACGTGTGCATGATCAGATAGGGGAGGCGTTCAGAGCCTCTTATAATCTGTGTCAGGAAACAGAGACAGGAGGGTCTACGCGATTGCCTAAGACCGTCTTACTCACTGAGGGCGAACTCCAAAGACATTTGCTTCATTTTCTTTGCTTCCGTTGCTTCCTAAGAACGACCCAGAAGGTCATGTACGGAGACTCACTTCAGGTTAAGATATTTCACGGAAAGGGAAACTTGGAAAGCAAATCAAGGGCAAATATGAGATTCCCAGCTTATCACCACATCAAGGCTCATTGGCCATATTTCCAGCTGATGAGAAAGCTAAGCTGAGAAACTGAACTCATCTACACTACCTGGCTGCCCAGTTAAGCCACTGAAACCAGGCATAAGATGTGAGAAAGGTGTGTGGGGTGTGTGTGTGTGTGTGTGTGTGTGTGTGTGTGTGTGTGTGAGAGAGAGAGAGAGTGTGTGTGTGTGGGGTGGGGGCAGAGGTAGTTTGGCTCAGTGGGTAGAGTGTTTGCTTATCTTGCTTGAGATCCTGGGTTCCAACCCCAGCACAGCATAAAATGGGGTGGTGGCTCAGAACTGATTCCTGGGACATGGAAGTAGAAGACTGGGGAACTGAAAGATCAAGATTATCCTCAGATACATAGAGAATTTGAGGCTAGTTTGAGCTACCCACCAGACAGAGACAAACATATTCACACACACACACACACACACACACACACACACCACACTCTCACACACTCAGACTCACACACTCACACACACATATACACTCTCACATACTAACATACTCACATATACTCATACATACACTCACTCGTACACTTCATATACGTGCACACACTCATACACACACTCTCACACTCACTCACATGTACACTCACACACTCACATACATATTCACATACACTCACTCATACACTCACTCTCACATATATATGTACACACTCACACTCTCACACTCACTCACATACGCACTCACACACTCTCACACACTCACACACATGCCCTCTCACATGCTCTCACATTCATACACACACTCACAAACTCTCAGACACACTCTCTCACACACACATACACACTCTCTCACACACACACACACACACAAACAGGACACAGAGAGAGCTGTCCACTAGTATCAGTGAATAACAAGAGTTTTGTAGCTGCTTTTGATTTTATTATTCTAAATATATTTTTACTTTCGGTATATGGGTATTTTGCTTGCATGTATGTATGTGTACCACATGCATGCCTGTTGCCCACACAAGTCAGAAGAGGTGTAGGATCCCCTAATCAAACCTGGGTCCTCTGGAAAAGCAGCCAGTGCTCTTAACCACTGAGCCATCTCTCCAGCCCACTCTTTTACTTTTGACTAATGACACCTGTTGCTTATGGATGTGACACTGTATACAGACTCACACAAAACTTTTCATTGCTTTTAACTAATGTAGCCCAGGCTGGCCTTCTATTTGTTACTGACCTTGAACTCATAGTCCCTCTGCCTCCATCTTCCAGACCTACAGGCATATGCCACTATACTGGTTCTGTTAATTTTATTTTATTAAGGCAATTGGAATTTGTCATGCAAGGCAGGCTGGCCTTAACTCAAGATTTCTTTGTCTCTACTTCCTGCATTCTTGGATTACAGGTGAAGGCCACACTCTGGTTTGATCTGAGATGAACTCTTACAAACTGCAGAGGGACTTTTCACTGGACGAGTGTGGTGGTTCTTACCTGGAACTTATTTATTTATTCTTTGGAGATATGGGAGAAAAATGTCACTGGTCAGGGAATAGGGTCTTGCAAGAGTCACCCAGCCTATGGTGCCAACAGCACCCAGAGAGAAACCTAGAATAGCCAATGAGTACAAGACTTGGCACAGAAATGGTTTAAGGGTGTCTGGAAGAGTATGCTTTTTTTTTTTTTCAGGCTAGAGTCTCACTGTGTAGACCAGGCTGACCTTGAACTCACAGAGGTCTGCCTGCCTCTGTCCCTGAGTACTGAGATCAAAGGACTATGCTTTCACTCCTGGCTTAGTTTTGTTTTGTTTTGTTTTGTTTTCCAGAGACAGTGTTTCTCTGTGTAGCCCTAGCTGTCCTGGAACTCACTCTGTAGACCAAGCTGGCCTCGAACTCAGAAATCCGCCTGCCTCTGCCTCCCAAGTGCTGGGATTCAAGGCGTGCGCCACCACTGCCTGGTCTGGCTTAGTATTTTTATTCATGGTTAGCTACAATTGTAGAAAGACTTCCCATAATCCATGTTTTTTTAAAAAAAATTTTTAAAGATTTATTCATTTATTTTATGTATATGAGTACACTGTTGCTGTCTTCAGACGCACCCGAAGAGTGCATCGGATCCCATGACAGATGGTTGTGAGCCACCATGTGGTTGCTGGGAATTGAACTTGGAACCTCTGGAAGAGCAGCCAGTGCTCTTAACCACTGAGCCATCTCTCCAATCCCCTAACCCCCATAATCCAGTTTAAATCCAGCTTTGCTGACTGGTGCTTAGGCACAAAAATGATTATTTGTGCATGTATTTCCAACTAGGTATGGTGGCATGTGCATGTACTTCTCTCTCTCAAGAGGCAGGAGGTTAAGAAGTTCAGGGCTAACCTGGGCTACATAAACAAGTTCAAGGCCAACTTGGACTCCATGAGATCCTGCCTCAACTAATCAACCAACCAACCAACCAACCAGTGAGAACCACAGTGTCTTCATCCTCCCAAAATGGTACTGTCAAGAGTACCTAGGCTCACCATAAAGGTAGATGATATGACACACATAGTTCCTGTGAAAGTAGTAAGAACTCCAAAGAAGACTGGCCCCTTGGTAACACGTACCGTGTGTGTGTGTGTGTGTGTGTGTGTGTGTGTGTGTGTGTGTGTGTGTGTTATTTCCTCTTACAGAAGGGGAGGAACATTTTGCCTTTTTGAGAACTAATAGGGAAAATTGTAACTGAGTGGCGGAAAAATAGAGTGCCAGCCTTCCAACCCCCACCCCTGTGAAGAATTAGCTCCACTGCTCGTGAGCATACAGACCCTGGAGGGAGAACAAGATGTGTAACCGGAGCGGAGAGCAGACCCTGGGAAAGTGCCATCCCTCTGTTGGCAGCAGTGAAGGCAAATGCACGAACTGTGGAACAGTCGTCGTCGTCAATATCTGTAACATCAAAGCACCAATGGCAACCGAGGCAAGTGTCCATCTCTTTCATTCTCTCCTCTTGGAATGCCTTGTCCCCGAGTTGTAAAAAAATCACAGGAAAATGTGAATAACATTTTCATTCACTGGGGTTCCTGGTGAGGAATTCCTTTTTGGGGGGGGCTGAGAGACACAACTCTTTCATGTAAAAGTAATTTTTATAAAGAGTGAGGCACTGCAGTGTATATCTCAAAATGCCATCAAATGGCATTCACACCCCTTCCCCTCTGTGGGCCGCTTGGTCTGGGAACTTAGTGTCCCCACCCAGGAAGCAGGCTAGGGGTAAAATGAGAACCCGCCGAGAGCTATCAAAGCTGCTTTGGTAAAGATTAAATTTGGAGAGAAGTTTCCCTCCAAATTGTCTCTTTCACAACACACACATGTGCTGGCACAGGAACACAAGTATTCAAAGACACATGCACAAACATGCATTCACACAAACATACATGTGTACACATATGTACACATATAGTATAAATTACATGTGAAGGCATACACTTGCACACACACACACACACACACACACATACACATATACACATACTCACATCTGATCTTACCACAGCGACCCAGAGACACATGAAGGGCTATTATCCTCCTCACCTATTAGGGTGACAAGATCCCATTTTCTAAGTGCTGTTTGGGGACCATATCCTTCAGTTCCCATGAGTCTGTGATTTTCCTTCCTTTTTTCTCAATTTAATATTAATATATTTGCTTCCTGCCACTGAATCTGTTTTGGATTTTATTCTAAAATGAAGCAGCTTGTAATTTTTTTCCCTAATTTCAAGATTTCCCTTATTCTGGGGACAAGACCCTAATAAATTAATTTAAGATTTGGAAGGGAATCAACTCCCTTAACATTTTCAGTTCAATTGTTTAAGACCAGAAGTGAAAATATTATGTTTATGGACAGAGGAGTAGAAGGATATGGGGGGAATTATACGGGTGGGTTGATGGGAAGGGTGCATTGGATAAAATTAAATCTCTGTGTATGTGTGTTACACAGAAAAAGAGAAACAGAGGGTGTGTGTGTGCTTGTGTCGGGGTTTGTGTGTGTGCATGATTGCAAGTGCCTTTGTGTGCATGTATGTGTCACACAGAAAGAGACATACACAGAAAGAGACAGAGACATGGAGTGTGTACATATGATTATGTGTGCATCATGTGTGCTTACACATGTGTGTAGTTGTCACAGAGAGAGACAGACACACACATGTGTGTGTTTGTGTGATTATGTGTGCACATGTGTGCATGTGTGTGTTTATGTGTGTCTCTCTGTGTGAACATTGTGTGTCTGTGTATGTGGTGTGCATGTGTGTATGTGTGTATGTGAGTGTGTGTGGTATATGAATGTGTGTAGGAGTGGACACACCCATGTGTGAGTGTGCATCGGTCAAAGGAGGACTCTCTTGTTCTCTGCTTTATTCTTTGGAGACAGGGTCTCTCACTGAACTTCCAGCTTGCTGGTTCAGTCGGGCAGGTTGTCTCTGCAGTCTGCCCCCAAAGCTGCAGAGACAGATATGTGCACCCATCCTGGACTTTCCTGTAGTCTGTAGTCCTGTAGTGTTCCTGTATCACAAACACGCAACAAACACGCATGGCCTGGGAGCCATCTCTCCGGTCCTCATTAACTTTTAATATAAAAATAGTTCAATTTAAAGCAGACAAGGAAAAGAAAATTTCTTGTGTTTTATGTTTTCTTTTCTATCTACCCACATCCTGCCCCTGGGATGAGAGGCAGGCACATACACTAACCTTAGGAAAATTGGAAAGTTGGTAAAATGTAAAGGAGTCAATGCCCGTCCTGTCACATCCTAGAGGTAAGCACAGCTAAATACTTTGATTTTGAACTCCAATTGGGAATCATCTTTCATATACTGTCACATCACAAGCGTTTGCTCGTATCGTTAGAAATTCATCAGAGCCATATTTTAAAGTGATTGCGATATATTTGATTGTATGGCAGTTTTACCCAGTCATTTTTTAATTGATGGGTATTTAGTTTAAAATTTAAAAACCTTTGTAATAAACATCAATGTGACAAACATCTTTACGCATGAATCATTGGCCTTAGGTCACATTGAGAGATCAAAGAGTTTGGGATGGGTAGAACAGAGAGGAGGGGTGTCGGGAAGAGTTCGGGATGCATGGGGAGGCACAAGAAAGAGATCTTGCCAGCCCCTGCATGTCAGACTAGGGGTTTGGGGCTTTATTCAAGTAATTAAAACTAATGATGATGACGGGGGCTGGTAGCAGTTAATATTCACCAAATCTTTATTGTTCATAAGACATCCTCCCCAAGAAGTTTTAAAATGAATACCTTGAATCTTTGCGCCAACCCCAAACTAGAGGCATCCCACGTAGACCCAAAGCCATGGAGAATTTGAACCATGAAGCTTGCTCACAGATAGGTTTACAGGACCCCAGATCTGGAGTAAGCACTCTTCTCCACTCTGGTCCATTACTTTAAAGCAACATGGAAGCCCAAGATGGTGTTGGAAAATCGATTTGGTGTGTGTAAAAGGCTCACTCTGCAGTAAGAGCAGATGGGGTGGACAGGACCAACTCTGGGAGAAGGGTGGAGGGGTGAGGGCTGGGGGAGGGGGTGGAGGGTGGAGGTTGTATGAACAGGAAGTGGATAAGGAGAGGAAGAGACCGGGTTCCCAGGATGCCTTGCAGGCTTGGGCAGCTGGTGGACAATGGAGGCCTGTGGGGAGATGAGGGATGGTTGAATGTCGCAGTCAGGGTCAATTAGATCTTTTCCTGCTATCATGACAGAATCTCTGACAGGCGTGTGGGATCTGCCTTGCTTAGGGTTTCAGAGGGTATTGTCCATGGTCGCTTGGCTACATATATGTGAGCAGAGCATCATTGTGGTTAGGAAGGTATGGGGAAGAGCATCTTCATCTAATGGAGGACAAGAAGTGTGTGTGTGTGTGTGTGTGTGTGTGCGCGTGCGTGTGCGTGCGCGTGCACGTGCGTGTGTGCGTGTGTGTGCGTGCGTGCGTGCGTGCGTGCGTGTGTGTGTGTGTGTGTGTGTGTGTGTGTGTGTGTGTGTGTTGTGATAGGGTCTGGCTATGTAGCCATAGAGGGGGAACTGCAGTTGCTAGCACCCACACCTAGCATCTCTGCTTTTCACAATGCACAAAGCACTTCCTGCAATTGTGTCTGTCCACTAAACAGTCCCCATCACAGCTCTGTCAGCTTGGTGTTAAGGACGTTACCATTTCGCAGATGAGTAAACAGAGTCTCAGAGAAGCAAAACAACTCGAGTGGGCTCCAGAAAAGGTAGCAGAAGAGATGGGCCCTCAGCTCTCAAGCTTGATCCATGTTCTCAAGCTTGATTAGTGTTCTTTAATCCTCCAATGTTTTGCCCCCCTCTTAAATTTCCTTCTTATTTTTCTTTCTGTGGTGGGGATTGAGTGGATGATCTAGGCAAGCTCCTTACCCAGTGGGTCACACCTTCAAGCCTACATCTCTTGTTCTTCCTGTCCTTATCTTTACTGAGCCACCGGGCAAAACTGGCCTTTGTTTAAAAGTTAAATCTGCCTGACATCTCTTGCTTATACCCCCCCCCTTTCCCATCCCTTTCTTTTTGACAGGCTTTCCCTGTGTAGCCCAGGGAGGCCTTGAACTCACCACCTCCTGCCTCAGCTTCCTTTGTTTTAGAACTGCAGGTGAGAGAGATCACCATGTACCCAGCCAAATCTGTGCTCCCCACAGCAGCCCTTTCTAGCCCCAGAGTTATCCCAATCAGGACCTCCTTCATCCTCGCATCTTCACATCCTAGCCATGTTGGTTATGTTCCTCAGGGCTCTGAGATGCCACCTATAACTTGACCCGGGAGGGAGGTCCGTTGCTTCCCCTGCTAATGCCTTGTTTGTGCACTAAGTCCTTGGCCCCCTACCCCACAGGTATTTCATTCAGAGACACCTCTGAATGAGAAATAGTCTTCAGAGACAATGCACAGTGCTAGCTGGGATCATGCAGAAAAGACGGAAACCACAGTAGCTTCCAGATAGAGCTGGTGTCATTGGGGAAACAGACAGACAGACAGACAGACAGACAGACAGACAGACAGACAGGCAGGCAGGCAGGCAGACAGACAAACAGTAAGGAATGGAAGAGCTGGGATTGCTATCACTGCACTCCAGAGTGAGAAGTTCTGGTGTGATCATCTGAGCCACCAGCTGTGTGGCTTTGTGTAAAATCACTCCTCTCAAGACTCACGTTCCCCATTTCCACCTACTGGAATCTCCAGGCCAACAGTGGTTTTCATTGCTTCAGCTCCCTGTTGCCTTCCACCTCAACTGCCAAGGACAGTGTCTGTCACAGAGTATCTGAAAAACATCTGTCCAGTGCACTATTGCCCAGAACCCAGCAGACAGCTAGCAGCCTGTCCCTTCTGGGGATACTATGAGCACAGGACATGATAATGCTTAGGGGGATGCTATATGCACATCCTGGGGATGGACATGGTGACACTTGGTCCACCCCTTTCCCCTTGGTGAATGGTGGAGGTGGGATAAGTTGGTACTCTAAGATGGTGTCAGGATGCTCACTCCGCAAGCACTCACTCTGAGTAGAGAGGAACTTGCCCGCTAATGAGCAGGCACCAGGGCTCTTATTACATTTATGTATTTGCATGTGTGTTGCAGGGGATGCACATGCATTCAGTATGCATTAGTGGAGACCAGAGAACAACCCGTAGGACCTGGTTCTCTCCTTCCACTACACGGGTCCGTGGGAACTGAACTCAGGCTTTTGGCTTTGCAATAGGCTCCTTTACCCTCTGAACCAACCCCAGAGAACAACACTCTTCATGCTAATGCCTACAGAGCTCCTGGCTGCATCCCTGTTTCCCTAAGTCCTAGTGAGTTTAGGAAATTCTTTCAAGTATAAGAGGGAAGAGACAGGGTTTACAATTTGGCTGGAAGCTCTGTATGGCAAAAGAGTATTTCAAGGAAAGAGATCAGAAAACACAGGAATCAAAGATTCCATTACCTTGTGCAAAAGAGTACTAAGAAATCAAACATGGTAGCTTGTTGTCCATCAGATGTCAATGACCTCTGTGTGCTCCTAGTGACTTCATGTGACCCAAGCCTACCGTTAGCTTCTGTGCAGAGGGGATATATGGCAACAGTGAGGGAGTAGTCAGTCAGCGTCAAACAAAACCAACACTTAACTCTCATCACACTGCTTCTCTTGCTCATCAACACATACATCACCTCATTCAAGTGATATCCCTGAGGAAACCCAACTGCCTCATTCCAACATGTCTGGAAAAAGAGTAACACACCACAAGGCACCAAAGATGCAAAGATGACAGGAAAGACTGCCACACACATCTGCCACCATGCTTTGCCTGTACAGCCTACTGTGTTCCCATGCTGTGGTAGTCAATTCTGCCAACTCAACACAGCCTAGGGGTGACCGAGAGAAGAGTTCCAGATCAGCGGCTACTTGGATGAGATTGGTACTTCTATGAGAGATTATTTCGATTTTACTAATTGAGGTGAGAAGAACCACCATGGGTCCTTGGCTTGGGTCCTGAACTGTATAAGAGTAGAATAAGCTAGCAGAGCACTAAGTGTGTGTGTGTGTGTGTGTGTGTGTGTGTGTGTGTGTGAGAGAGAGAGAGAGAGAGAGAGAGAGAGAGAGAGAGTAAGAGAGTGTGTGTGTATCTGTTCTGGACTGTAGGTGTGATTTGACAAGCTGCTTCAAGCTCCCGTCACTATGAAGTCCCTGCAGTGATGGGCTGTAGCCTGGTATTAGAGGTGAGCCAGAAAGACCCTTTCTCTCCTGAGTTTCCTGTTGTCAGGATATTGTATCGCAGTAACAGACATGAAACTGTGACACCACCCCAATGTGACATTCCCCAATAAAGCCCTCTTTAACCCAGTGTTGTTTCTTGGGATGACTATGGCTCAACCCACCTCATGCCAAGCCAGTGCCGACTCAGCAGGCATGACTGATTTAAAGCAACGGAAACAAACCAGTAGGCAGAAAAAGACACTGGGACCAAATGATGTGGTTGTGAGTGAGGGTTTTCCCAGCCTTGGTGGAATGAAGAAACCCAACATGGAACCCCTTGGTTGTGCCAACCAGTCCTATTTCTTTCAGCCTTCATCTGCCTTAGCCATCTCTGCTGGTGCCAGCTTGGTCCTTGGAGATGCCTTGGAGGGAGAGGGATGGGGATAGATGGAGGAGAGAGGAAGAAAGGAAGGGGAGGGGAGGGGGGATTGTGCTGTGAAGATGCCAAGTCTGGGGAAGGGTGTAGAAGAATTCTCAGCATGGCTAGGAAAGAGGTTAACCGTGAGCAGCTTGGTGTGGTCTGCCTGTCCATCCAAGAATAATCTTATACCCAACACTTACTTTGGCAGCGGGAGAGAGAAATAGAGAACAAAGTTCGAGTCGTTTCCCCCCCCCCAATCCCCCCACCCCCAGAAGCAGACCCAGGGATCCACTCCTTGTCTTGTCTTTTCCCTTTTCAAACAAACCGCCTGGCTTTTAAGATCTTCAAAACGCCATTAAAGGCTTTTTACCCCCCTCATATATTGGAGGCGTTTGATGAAACGGGGCGGGGGGAGGGGGTGTAGAGAAAGATAATGGGGCCTCCAGGAACAGCGTGCAGAGGCCTTAATTTTGCCTGTCTCCCTGGCCGTAATGGTGCTGGATGTAAACACCGCCCTGGTGAATGTCGGAGCAGTGATTATAGGACAGCCCTGGAAGAGGAAACGCTTGCAAGCCGCAAGGAAGACTGTTGCCCTTTGAAGGAGTTTGGCCCCTCTTTTCACCCCCCTTCACTGTCCCGCCACCACAAGTCCAGCCCTCCTACTTTTCTTCTCTGGGTTCCCTGGTATTGTAAACACGGTGACAGAAAATTAGACCTGGGCAAATCTGTTAAACATTTTAAGTCAAAGTGGGGTTAGTCGTTGTCTCACTCGGAGGGATACGCGAGACGAAACTAATAACTCAGTAATGGGTCTTTTGTTTTTGTCTGGGGACTGGTGGGAGGGAGGTGGGGGGCTGGAGCCAGGGGTGAGGAGAGCGGATCCAGGATGGGAGGCAGGGCCAGACTGCTGTTAGGAAGCTGGATCGGGGCTGGAATCAATGTTTGGGGCGGGTTGGCCTCCCTGCGGAGGTCTCCACCACCAGAGTGTCCGGAAGAGCCGCCAGTGACCATCTCGTCAACACTTCGCTTGCCCTCCTGTTTGGGTACCACTGGTCTTTGGTCTTCTGATCACGGAGTGCTTCTTGACAGCTTCAGGCTGAAGACTAGACTGCCTGCTCTTCATCTGTTCCATCCGTGAAGTTCCCAGTGACGTCAATGGACTTCCAGATGGGGACCACGTGCGAGCTGTGGGGACCAAAGAGCAAACCCAGGGAGCCGCGCCTGGGCACGGAGGAGTTCACATTGACATGTTTTGTAGTCTGGAAACTTCTGCCTGGGATGGAGTGCCTCTATAATTCTGGTCAGATGGTTGGAGCCAGGGATGAGAACCGGACCACGGGAAGGTCCATTAAGAGGCCATGTCGTCCAACTCGCATCTATTAAGAGCTGGTTTATGTGGACACTGAGCAACATGGATGTAACATTTAAGACAGGCCTGACCTTTGTCCTCTGGGGACACTTACAGTCTAGTGCATCGTATATTACATAATACATTAAATAATTCCATGAGCCACGATTTCATCATTTCCTGTTAGGAGATCCAAGGAAAGAATAAAAGGTATAAAATGGGGTAGGTTTTTTATTTTTTATTTTTGAAATAGTCTTTTATGTATTCTCTGACAATGTCATACATGTAAACAATGTATCCTGAGAGTATCCACCCTTCGATCTTCTCACACTTCCATGCCCTTTCTCTCCCTTTGCTTGTTTGTAATCTATTGAGTTCAATTAGTGCCTGTTGGGATCTTCACTGATCTTACACACTTGACTGTGCAGTCTTGTGCAGCTGACCTGCAGAAGGTCCCTAAGTGCAGTGGCTGTGGTTTATTCAGAGGGCAGGACTTCACAACATTCCTCTCCAACCTCTGGGCTCTTCCACTCTCTCTACTCCTTTCTCCAGGATGTTCAAAGTGGGTCCTGTTTTTAGTTCTGTGAACTACAATGTATCCATCATCTTTTTCTGTTTTCTTTTCTTTTCATTTCCTTCTTTTCTTCTTTCTTTCTTTCCTTTCCTTTCTTCTCTTTTCTCTTCTCTTTCTTTCTTTCTTTTCTTTTCCTTCCTTTCTTCTCTTTTCTCTTATTTCTTTCTGTTTCCTTTTCTTTTCCTTTCCTTTCTTCTCTTTTCTCTTTCTTTCTTTCTTTCTTTCTTTCTTTCTTTCTTTCTTTCTTTCTTTTTTTGAGGCAGGGTCTCTCTACATTGTCCTGGAATGCACTATGTGGGCTGGTAGTCTGGAACTTACATGCATCTGCCTACCCATGCCCCCCTCCCTCCCCCAGCTAGGATTAAAGGTTTGTGCCACCATGCCTGGCCCCTGACCATTTTCTTAACGATTAGGGATATTTATTGAGAGATCATGGCAGAGGAGTAAAAAGACTCCTTGCTCACTGAAGACACCAATAAAGTCAGAGGGGCTCACTCTCTCATCCTGTTGCCCCAAGACCTGCCTTTCATAGCCTTCTGTTAGTTGCCTGTTAGGATAGATGATAAATCACCCTAAGGCAAGGCATATCCTTTTTCCTCCTGCCAGCAGCACTTTTAGTTGCAGATACAGGACTTATAAGGGATTTACTTCCCTTCTACCCCACTCAGACCACTTGGTACACTCTGGGTCCCACCATCATTTAGTTCCCATTATGTTTCCCGAAATCCAAACTGTCATGGAGCCGGTGCTTTCAATCTACATGATCCTTTGGTTCCCCAGCACAAATGGTTGCACCCCTTTCACTCCTTGTTGGCACTAACACAGCAGCAGCCACGTATGCTTCTGTAGGAGGCCTCAGGTATCATTTGTTTGGACAGTGAGACTTAGGGCTCTGTTGTAGAACATCTCAGAGGGATTCACTCCAAAAGGAGAGGTCTTCAAGTACCAGCAGGGTTGGGACAAGAAGTGCTTATAGGCTGCCAGGGCTTATGGGAACTCTGATTCCTTCAAGCTTCTGGGGAGAGACGGGAGAGATCTGGAAGGTTGCCGACAGCTATACATTCTTAATAGTCCTTATCTGGGGAGATGGTGTCCATTTAAAAGCCTGGTCTTCAGCAACGCGAGTGACTAGTGAAGTCTGGTAGAAATGTTATTCACAAAGCTAGAAGCTTAAGACATTTCAGCTCCTTCCTAGGAGTCTTGGGATACTTGGTCTTGGCATCAGCCACCCGAGGAGATCTATGGGTGCTGTCACAGGCTCACAGGACAGCATTGCCACCTGAGGAAATCTATGGGTGCTGTCACAAGCTCACAGGACAGCATTGCCACATGAGCTAGAGATCTTGTATGGATTTCGTTTTCTCAGATCTTCTCTTCTACCTAGTAGTCTAAGACCAGAGATGACAGGAAGAGACCATTTCTGCTGATGCCTGCCATATAATGAATCTGGGAGACAAATGAATGACTTGTCGTCTTAGGTCAGTCTGCTGGGGGTGGTGGTTGTACAGTAATAGGTAGTGAATACAGAAATATCTCTTCCTCTGAGGCTGCTCATCTGTTTTATGGATGCTGGGCAAGGCCATGAGCAATGGACCAGGGTAGGCTAGGAGGAATGGTGATTTCCTTACTGGACATTTCTTCCCCTGTGGCTCTATACTTGGGGAATTCTCTGGGAATGGCAATAGGAGGTGATAGAGTGGAGAACCATGCTGACTCCCTTCCTCTACATTGACTCTATATGTTGGATCCTAATTATGCTGAATGGCTAGCCAGTTATAAAGTGTATCATTGTACACATTGTATCATATAAGCACACATCATAGAGTAGTTCATGTTTATAAAATTGCATCTATCTATCTATCTATCTATCTCTCTATCTATCTACCCTTCTATCTATCCCTCTCTGTCCGTCCGTCCATCTGTCTGTCTGTCTGTCTATCCTATCTATCTATCTATCTATCTATCTATCTATCTATCTATTATCTATCTATCTATCTATCTATCTATCTATCTATCTATCTATCTATCATCTATGTGCTTCTGTGCATGCAAGCCAGTCCCAGCACATAAGTGGAGGGCAGAGGACACTTTGCAGGAGTTAGCTCTCTTTTTTACACCATGTGGGGATGGACCTCATGTGATCAGGCTTGGTGCCAAGCACCTCTACCGTCTGAGTCATCTCTCTGGCCCTAGATTAGCCCTTTTATTTATCAAGATTTCTAAAGTAAGTGTTATTACTGTCCTTGTTATTTTGGGGTTTCCAGACAGTCTCTCAATATGTCCTCCAGCCTGGCCTCAGATATGTGACCCCAGTTGGTGCTATAAGTGGTCACAATCACGCCTGCCATGGTGTGGGAATATTCTTATCCCAGTTTTATAGAGGTCCAGAGAGTCTATAGCAGGGTTAGAGATAAGAATAAAATCCGGGGGCCACCCACCCATCTCCAAAATTTTAACCCAGAATTGCTCCTGTCTAAAGGAAATACAGGAACAAAGAGTGGAATAGAAACTGAAAGAAACATCCAGAGACTGCCCCACCTGGGGATCCATTCCACATGCAGACACCAAACCCAGACACTATTGTGGATGCCAAGAAGTACTTGCTGACAGGAGCCTGATACAGATGCCTCCTGGGAGGCTCTGCCAGATCCTGACCAATACAAATGCGGATGCTCGCAGCAGCCAACCATCGGTCTCAGCACAGGGACCCCAATGGAGGAGTCAGGGGAAGGACTGAAGGAGCTGAAGGGGCCTCATCTGGCATCAATGGGAGGGGAGGCTTTTGGTCCTGTGAAGGCTTGATGCCCCAGTGTAGAGGAATGCTAGGGCAGTAAGACAGGAGTGGGTAGGTGGTTGGGGGAGCACCCTCATAGAAGCAGGGTTAGGGGGGAATGAGAGGGGGTTTACAGAGGGGAAACTGGGAAGGGGATAACATTTGAAATGTAAATAAGTAAAATATCCAATAAAAAACAAATAAAACCCAGGAGATCTGTCTCTAGAATTAATGGTTCTTCAAAAATTTTTACATGTGTATAAGTGTTTGATTGCATGTGTATCTGTCTCCCACATGGATACAGTGCCTGTGGAGGCCAGAAAGGGCATCAGATCTCCTGGGCTCTCATCTAGTTACAATAATCCTGCTAGTATTCTGAATGTCTCCATTTTGCAGATGAGCAAAACCAAGGTGTAGAGAACCAAGGAAACTTCTGGAAGCCACATGAGGGATCTGACCAAAGAGTCAGTTCTCTCAATTACAATATGTTTGGTTGCTGCCTCCTTCATTGAATAGAAAATAATATAGGTTCTCAAACTGTAGCCAAGGCTGGCCTGGAATTCACTATATAGCATAGGCTATCCCCCTGCTTCAGCTTCCTGAATGCTGGGATTGTGAACCTTGCTGTCAGGTTCACACTCAAGTGCCAGGGTCACTTCGAAGGTGAAGAGATTTTGAGGACTCACAAGCAGATCAGATGTACTTTAGTCATCTTCAAAGGAAAGCTACTACTTAGGCAGACAATGGGTGCATGAAGGCCTACAGACAGACAGACACACACATACACACACACACAGGCAGGGTGGCAAAAGCAAGAAGTTGAGGCTTAGGCCTCTCACCTTCATGCCAGATTTGTACAGAATTAGACAAAAGTGGCTTTCTGGGTTGGTGAGCAGGGGGAGGGGGGATGGGATAGGGTGTTTTCAGAGGGGAAACCAGGAAAGGGGATAACATTTGAAATGTAAATAAAGAAAATATCTAATAAAAAAAGAGAAATAGTTCTATAACAGATTACATTACTCCTTACGTCTGGGTTCCATGGACGTGCCAAGTCAGCCATTTTGTGTTGACCCATGGAGGGTTTTCTTACCAGCCGTGTTGTCGGACAGCCGTCTGTTTCCTGCTCCTGCCCTCTGGTTCTTCCCAGTCTATCTAGAGAAAGGGACTCACTAAAAGATTCACAGTGATTTTACTGCGATATGGGTGGAAGGGGATGAAGAAGAAAATATCAGTTCTGCCATGGGAATTGGTAAAATTAAACATTAAAAAGGGAGAGGAAAAACTCACTTAATAATTGCTTTTGATAATCACGCAATGGACAGCCAAGATGGTCCAGGCGAGGATGGGGCAGAAAGACTGGAAGAAATGAGAGAGGAGAACCCAGAAACCAGACATGACTAGGCATGTGGAGGAGGGACTCCTCGGAGCACGGCTTCCAGGATTATCTACACACACTCAGAAGACAGAGCCGCCAGCACTAGCCTGTCCCTGGTCTGACTGGCTCCAGCCCTGTCACTGCTCAGAAGCGGCATTAGCAGAAGACGCAGCTTCCTGAGACCCACGGGAGCCCAGCTGGCTCTCCAATAACACATCATTTATTTCTTGTGAGTGCAGATTCTTCCTCTTCCTCAAATATGCTCAGAATTACACTTTCTCTGCTTCCTGGGGGAATCACCCACTGCACACAGCTATCACTCACTCCCTCTCTGCACACACTTCCCCGCAGTCCGCTCGCTCCCCATCACCTTTTGCTTCCCACTGGCTGGAGATCAACTGCCGCCATCTTGGATCGCCACTGAAGATGTTCGTCTGCTGGGAACGAACTTTCTTTTTCTTTTTCTTATGCAACAAGTATCATTTGTTTCAGGCTCTCCCATCCCCCTTCAACACACCCAACCTGTAAACAAAGCATTTAACTGTTTGGTACATAGTGGTATAAATCTGGTATCATATCCATGATGCCGGAGTAGATTAAATGAAATAAATACATTTATCAAATGAAATGGATGAATCTGGTATCATCAAGCTAAGGACAGGTACAACTTCATTAACCTTCTTTGGAGTCTGTTCCTCTTATCTATGAAATGAGTCAGGTCCTGCTCCATTCTTTTTTTTTATCACAAGCAGTGACGTCATTGGGATGAACACACAGACAAACATATCTCACACGTTATAATATACAACTATTAGATATCAGTAGTTGTGATTCATGAGTGCAGTAACAAAATCATTAACAATAATGAAATGATGACTAAGACCAGTTATGTAAGAGCCAGGATGCCTGGGTTGAGATTTCACCCACTCTGTTCAGTATCTGTGTGACCCTGGGCAAGCTATCTAACCTCTCCTTTACCTATAGAGAGATAACAGCATTCTCTTCAAAGAGCTGTCGTTAAAACTAAAGGGACACAGAAGTGCTCGGAGTAATGCCTGCACATTGTAATTGCTGTATAAATGTTTATTATTATTATTATTATTTTATTTACAGCTAGTTTCTATATCTTACCTCTTTCCTCTTCCCTCCCCCCTCCTCTCCTCTCCCCTTCCTTCCCCTCCCCTTTGCTTCCCCTCCCCTTTCTTCCTTTTCTCTTTTTCCTGATGCTAGCCCAGAACTTGTGGACTAAAACATTGGCAAGCACTCGACTGAACTGCACTCTCAGCTCCCTTGTGGAAATTTTGAATTTCTCTCTGATTGATAGATTTTCTCTCTG
This sequence comes from Tokudaia tokunoshimensis, assembly GCA_036184795.1. Lineage (NCBI taxonomy): Eukaryota > Metazoa > Chordata > Mammalia > Rodentia > Muridae > Tokudaia > Tokudaia tokunoshimensis. The sequence continues at coordinate 9,668,664 of BTHU01000006.1, read as the reverse complement.
ATTGATTGATTGATTGATTGATTGAACTACTTGTTATGTATCTGAGACTGGCCCCAAACTTAGAATCCTCCAGTCTCAACCAATCCAGTGCCAGGATCACCAGTATACATCACTATACCTGGCTTGATTTCTTTTTAGAATTTATTTTCAATTATTATTGTTTTATTTTACATGCATGGATTTATGCCTTTGTGCACCACATGTGTGTTTGATGCCCACAGAGGCCCAAAAAGGGGCATCAGATCCCCTGTGATTGTTGCTGTAGATGGTTGGGAGCTGTCATGTGGGTACTGGGAATTGAACCTGGGTCCTCTGGAAGAGTAGCTAGTGCTCTTAACCACGTAAACATCCCTCCAGCCCCCTGACTTTGCTTAACCATGTTCAGCATCTGCCAGTCTGTTTTGTATTCATGTTAATGATAAAAACTGGTCATAGTGAGGGGACCATGACCTTAGATCTCCTTGTCTATTAAGGTTCTGGGCACCTACCTCATCTCTCTTCCTGTGGTGCTGTTACTACTTCCTGTAGGTTGTTGGATTGAAAGCGACCATCTAACCGGCCCCATGGTACTCTCCTTAGGCAGCTGATAAAAGCTTATCAACACCAGCACAGTGAGTGGCCCTTTGTGCATTGTTCATCCTTATTTGGGGATGTTGTATAGTGTGCACATGTGCATGTGTAGATGAGTGTGGATGTGCTCTGGCAGGTGCTGGCATGTGTTGCTATCAGAAGTCAATCTTTCTGGCCTTTTCAACTCCCACTCACCTTTTTAAAGAGTGAGTGGGTGGTTGGGTAGGGCTCACCCAATAGGCTACGCTGTCCTCTCAGCTTCTGCCTCCCCAGTTCTGGAATTACACCACTCTACACCATATCCGGATTTCTGTGCAGATGCTGGGGTTTGAACTCAGGGCTTCACGTTTGCTCGGAGAGCATTTTGTAGGCTGGTCTCCCCAGTCCCAGGTATAATCTTTAGGGTTTTGTCAGTAATTCCATTGACAAACATATCTGATAAGGCCAGGGCTTGGCCTCCTCATGAACCAACTCCACCCCTGGGGAGCTCTGTCTTTGTTTTTGACGAGGATGTACATGACTGTCACTTACTATTCAACAGGGATGATAAAAGTTACCCCAAAAGGGGGAGATGTATGAAAAAGATTAAGGTCTCGGAATGAAAACTATTTTTATGGGCCGTTTGGCCTAGACTTTGAAGTTCGATGGCAAGTGAGGGATTCTGATCAGCTTGCATTTCACACCTACTCAGTTCTGTAACCTGGTTATGATGCACAGTCTCCTCTGGGGAAGAAAGAATGAAGCTAAATTAAGGCAGGCTGAGAGCTGGTCTGCGGCTGCCATTTCCTCTATTAAGGTTGGCCAGGTTCTGTCTACACTTCTTTCTTTTCTTTCTCCCCCTTTAAATTGGAAGATGGTGTGATGATGTTGAAAATATTTTGCCAAAAAAGAAAAAAAAAGTTACTTATAATCCTAGAACCTGGAAGCAAAAGTATTTCTGTTTTTACCCGTTAGCTCTTTCTCATCCTGAGAACATGTCCTTTGTGTTTTGTTTGTGCAGAATTAACTGAAAACTATAAACTAAAATATATATTTTATTATTGTGTGTGTTTCTCTCTGTGAGAAAAAAAGACACAGACAGACAAACAGACACACACACAGAAGACAGAGAGAAGGAAGGAAACACAGATAGACAGACACACATATGGGGGGAGAGAGAGAGAAACAAAGAGAGACAGACAGACACACAGACAGACACACGCACAGAGAGAAAGAAACATAGACAGACACATAGAAAGAGAGGGAGAGAGGAAGATAGAGAGGGAGGAAGGAACAGACAGAGAGAGGAAGAGAGGGGGGAGGGAGGGGAGGGGGAGAGAAAGGAAGAGGAAGAAACAGAGAGGAAGAGGCAGAGGGAGAAGGAGGGAGAGAGAAAGAGGAAAAGAGAGGAAGAGAGAGAGAGAGAGAGGAATAGACAGGAAGAAACAGAGAGAGAGGAAGGAACAGAGAGGGGGGAGAGAGAGGGGAGGGAGGGAGAGAGATTGTGGGCATATGTGTGATGGTACATGTGTGTGGTAGTGCATGTGCATGTGTGGAGGTCAGAGGATATCTCTGTGGAGTCTGTTCTCTCCTTCCATCTTTACATTAGTTCTCAGAATGGAACTGAGGTCACCAGGCTTTGCCCACTGAGTTATCTCTATGGTCCCAGAAAAAATATTTTTTAAACACCTTTCAGGGCCCAGAGTGGCGCTGCGGTTCTTCCAGAGGGATGTTAGGCTCTCAGCACCCACGCAGAGCAGCTTACAACCCCCTATAACGTCAGCTCCTGGGATATAATGTCCTGTATTGGACACTGTGGACACCTGCACTCATGCACCTACTGACCCTGCAGACCCACACTCGTGCATACACAGAAAAAAAATAATCTTATAATATTCTTTAATCTTTTAAAGGTCATTTAGAAGTCTTCATCTTTTTATAAATTGTTGCTGTTAGCATGTGTTCGCTACAGTGTGGGGTTCTGCTATGATATATTTCAACATGTCTGACATCTATTTAGCCCATATTGAAACCTCTTCCATGGCCTATTGTCCCTGTCTACTGCTCCTTCCTTGTCCCAAGGGTCCTTCTGTTCTCATGCCATCAACTTATATTTAAGTCCGGATTCTGCATATGAGCCAAAACAGGCAGTTTGCCCTACTGAGCCTGGCTTATTTCACTTAACATGATGATCTCCAGTCCCATCCACGTCCTGTAACACCATCACTTTTCTCCCTCCTGCCCGTGCCTGAAGAGCAGTCTGTTGTGCAGACTTACACTGTTACTGTGGGAGGTTTTTCAAAATGGTGTTGGTTGCTTGTCCTTCTGCAGCTTGACCCTGAGCTGGAGGAGTCAAGGCCGGCCTTCCAGATCCATCTCTACTTCCTGAAGATCCAGCAGAGGTATCCGAGCTCTGTGTTGAGGTTGTCATGGAAACAAGGCAGTTGCTACAGTATCCTCTAGGGCTCTGCTTTCCTCCCCTCCACAGTCTTTGGATGTCCAAACCTGCTCAAACCGATGGTTCTTTTGTAGCTACTGTTTCTCCTGTCTGGGACTCGGCCCAGCTGTGCATGGATGTTTCTCATTTCTTAGTTCTTCACTTCAGAGTCACCTTAGAGGCCCCCACTGGCTACAGCACACCTCATGTTGTTACCATTCTTTGTAGTGTCTGATTGTTTTCTCTGGAGCATTTACTACATCAGCACTGCTGACTTATTTGTGTCTCTGAGAGTGTCCTTTTCTGCCCATACCTGGCACTCTCTGTGGCACTTGTGGGTCTTTAATAAATTCTGCTCAGTAGGTCAATGGGATTGCAGGTTGCTTTCTGGGATCTTACTTGCTCTAGTAAGCACTTCCTTCCTTCCTTCCTTCCTTCTTTCGTTCGTTCTTCCTTCCTTCCTTCCTTTCCTCTCCTCTCCTCCTCTCCTTCTCCTCCTCCTCCTTCTTCTTCCCCTCTCTCTCTCTCTCTCTCTCTCTCTCTCTCTCCCTCTCTTTCTTTCTTATTTATTTTCCAAGACAGGGTCTTATATAACCCAGGCTGCACTTAAACTCACTCCATAGCTGACAATGACCTTGGGCTCTGTTGTCTCCTGCTTTCGCCCCCTGAATGCTAGGATATCAGGCAGGAACCATCGTATTCAGTTTATGTGGTGCTGGGGATGGAGCCCGGCGCTTCATGCATACCTAGTGGGGTCTCCATCCACAGAGCATGTCTCAGCCACATTCAGCCCCTTTGCACAGGTTTGACATGACTGTTAAGAGGTAGGACTCGGAACTGCCCCTCCTAGTACTGTTTGCTGTTCAGGCTGGACCTGCTGGGAGGGAGCATGACCAGTATGCAATGCCCTGCTTGATTCCCACGGTGGTCTTTCCCTGTGGGTAAGCGGGTTCCCTCATCTCTTCTTGTCTGGTCCTCCTACACTAGCTCTTGCAGTGACTTCTCCCTTTAAGGAGACCACCAGCCTTTGCCTGTCTACCCAGGATGCCCTGGTGGCCTCTCCAGGCTTTGGCAGGAAGGGTTTGGTGTAACTCAGAGGAACATTTGGGATCTGCTGCCAAGGTGAAGGCTGGATGTGTTCTGAACCTGTATGGGCGTTTCTTCTGCCCTACCTTTGTATTCTCCATTCCTCTCCTTTCTCCTTCTCTTCTTCCCTCCCCCTCCTTTTCCTTCCATCACTTCTTGCCCCTCTCTTTCTCTGCCCTGAACCTCAACCTTACCTCCTTTCAACCAAGTCTTAGGTGGAGAAACCAAGAGTTTCTGAGGGGAAAGATGGAGGTTCCAGAGGCTCTTCTGGAACCCTAGTCATCCATGGAGCTTGGAGCCTGTTGCTGATGCACACGGGGCTGCACTGCAACGTGTGTGTGTGTGTGTGTGTGTGTGTGTGTGCGCACAAGCGGATGTATGTGGTAAATGGGTGACTGGGAAGATGTGTTATGTGTATCTGAGTGGGTATACATTCGTGTGGACTTGTTTCGACTGTGTGTGGCTGTTTGAGTGTATGTGTGAGTGTGTGCAGTGGGTGTGCATACTTCTGTGTATTTGTATGGGCATGAGTGAGTGTGAGCATGTGTATGTGTGTGTATAAGTGTTTGTACATGTTTGAGCGTTTAAGTGTGTGTACATACGTATGTGTGTATGTGAGAGAGGAGAGACTGACACACACACACACACACACAGAGAGAGAGACCCTTAGCCACTTTTGCATGGTGACTGCTCCAAGGACTTCCCTAATCAGGACAGAGAGAGGGGTTGAGCAAGATCAGGAGGCAGATGTTTCATATTCTCAAGGACCAAACCATCCACACAGAACAGCCGGAAGAACAGGTCCTGGGCTTGGGCATTAGTCCTTTCCAGAGCAAAAAGCGCACACTGTTCTAGTTTTAGCTGCTCGAGCCTAACTAGACCACACACAGGTATCTGTGGCAGTCGAACAGAGGCTGGGAACGGAGGAGAGCCCCCTTTTTCTCCAGAACCCTGTCTCAGCAGCGACCTGTTGGGCCCCTCTCCATGTCTGCACTGTCTCTGCCAATGACCAAGGCCTGGCTAAAGTCTCACTGACCTCCTCAAGACCCTGTGCTTCATCCACACCCCTTAGCTCCCCACCAAGTGTCACTAGCAAGGGGTCTCCAGGTCCTCAGTTTCTCCCGGGTGTCTCCAGTGAGGCTCCAAGGCATTAAACTTCAATAGGAATGAGGTTCTCTCTGGCCCTCAGAGCCATGTTCTAAGCCTTCCTCCTAGGGTTTTGTAAGGCACGCTACTTTCTATCTCACACATGGGGGAAACTGAGGCACGGGGAATCTATGCTATTTTCCCATGGTGCAGTGTCAAGCTGCAAGCGCTAAGAGCAGTTGTGTCTCACCCGAAGTTTTCTCCGTGACCCATATTCAGTTCTTTCCAACGTCAGGAACAAGCAACAGGGCTTGAGGGCTGGCCAGTGCCCCAGTTGGCTTCTGTTTCTTCTCCTTGTCCGGTTTGGGGATTGGAACCACTGACCCATTGCACAACCTGCACAGCTTCATGTTTATTTCTTCATCTGTAAAATGGGCTTAATAATAGCAGGGTGTTGTGGGCCAGATTAATTAACGTTTGGACAAGTTCTTTGAGATACCTGGGATGAAAGGCGTGGTGGACAGCCAAGAGTCATTACAGCAGAGGTGTTCGCAGTACTAATTTAGGGTTCCCCAGGTTTCCCACTTGGCAGCCTCTGCTGGCTTTGCTGACTCAGGAAATAGGAAAGCAGAAACTACCCCTGCAGGAGGTTCCAGATGCCTCTGCAGAGGGAGCAGGATTCCCCCACATTCCTCTTTGGAAGTCTTTCTGGTCTTCCAGAGCTATGCAACCTGTAATTCTTTGACACAAGACTTGTGCTGGGACTTTGGGACAGGAGCAGGGGGTGATAACAGGATGATCCCGGGAACACACAGCATGGTGTCCTCCCCTCCCCAAATCTGGTTTCTGCCTCTGTGGGAGAAAGGATGACAATCGAAACCTTGGGTATCTCCCAAGGGCTTGGGGATAAAGAGTGGGCAGAACTAAACCTGGAGATGTGTCTCATGGGGTAGGAGCTTGCCCAGCAGGTCTGCTCCACATAAGCACTGTATAAACCCAGCATGGTGGGGGCATTGTGAGATCCCAGCACTCAGGAGGGAGAGGAAGGAGGATTAGGAGTTCAAGGACATCCTTGGTTATGTGGTGAGTTGGAGGATAACCTGGGCTATGTGAGACTCTGCCTTGAACAGAAATGAATATAGAAATGGCCAAAAAAGGGGAAAAAATAGTTTGGATTCGAAATGGATGGCTATGCTTGTTGATAATCACGTATGGCATAGCCCGCCCATCCTCCACCCCCATGAGATCATGAGACGGCAGCTAAAAGAGATGGAGAGAACCCTCTCTCTTCATTCAATCTCTTCCTCCTGCCAACTCCCCCCCCATTTTTGTTTTGTTTTGTTTTGATATGATATGGTCTCACTGTATAGACCAGGCTGGCTTCAAACTCTTAGACATCCACCTGCCTCTGCCTCCTGAGTGGTGGGATCAAGGATGTGTGCCACCTTGACTGACCCTTTCATTGTCTTTTTTTTTTCATGGGCAGTTGGTTATTTTCTAGTAGAGGGTTTAATTCTAGATTGATAGAGTGTGGGACATCATGTGAACTCTCTAGACTGCCACACTGTCTCACATGTGACTTTTGCATTTTAGAAACTGGATGGCATGCTTGGGAAGATGCACAGCCACCTGATGGACTGGATGGGCTCCCGACTCCACTCCAAACCCCGAAAAACTGTCCTATATTGTAGACCCTATACAAGGTAAAACGACATATATATTGCAAAGTCAGTTAAGATGCAATTTTTTTGAAGTATCATTGGGGACTGCCACAAACCCTTTCCTTTCCTTTCCTTTCCTTTCCTTTCCTTTCCTTTCCTTTCCTTTCCTTTCCTTTCCTTTCCTTTCCTTTCCTTTCCTTTCCTTTCCTTCCCTTCCCTTCCCTTCCCTTTCCAAGCCCAACATAAACTTGAGTGTGGTGTAGGTGTGTGCATGCAGAAGACAGTTTAGTACTGAGTATCTCCCTCAATTTCTTTCCACTTTTTGGTTCGCTGATTTTGCTAGGCTTACTGACTAGGGAGCCCCAGGGACCCTCCTGTGCCTGCTTCCCAGCCTTAGGGTTACAGGCACCTGCTGCTGTACCCGGCTTTTCATAAGTGCTGGGGTTTGGAACCCAATCCTCATGGTTATACAGCTGAGCCATGTCCCCAGCCCCATGATTATGGTTTGCATCCCCGGTCTTCTGCACAGCGCATAGCGTGTTGCAATTCTTGTTGTATGAATGAATGAACAAGTAAGCAGAAATGACTAGAGTGGTGGACAAGTGGATGAAGGGATGGGTGGACAAACTTCTAATGAACAGGAAAAAATGATGGAGAGGTCAATGAGTGAATGGATGGAGAGATGGATGAATAATAGATGGAAGAAAAGATGGATGAGTGAATGGATGGAAGGGTGGATGTAAATGGAAGGTTGGGTGTATAGAAGGATGGATGGATGGATGGAAGGTTGAATGGATAAATAGGTAGATGGATGGATGGATGAATGGATAGATAGATAGATAGATAGATAGATAGATAGATAGATAGATAGTTGAATAGATAGATAGTTGAGTAGATAGATAGATAGATAGATAGATAGATAGATAGATAGATAGATGGATGGAAGGACAGATGGATGGAGTGATGGAAGGACAAATGGATGGAGAGATGGATGGAATGATGGATGGATGGATGGATGTGTAGATGGAAGGATGGACGGATGGATGGAAGGTTGAATAGATAAATATGTAGATGGATGGATGGATGAATGGATAGATAGATAGATAGATAGATAGATAGATAGATAGATAGATAGATAGATAGATAGATAGATAGATGGAAGGACAGATGGATAGAGAGATGGATGGATGGATGGGAAGAGGGATGAAAGGGATATAGAAGGGCACATGAAAGGACAGGTGGATGAATAGAAAAGTGGACTGCAGGTATTTAGAAGAATGTACATGGATGGATGGATGGATAGATGAATGGATGGATGGATGGTTAGATGTAAGGATGGATGGGAGAATGGTGGATAATCCAGTAAGTTAATCAGGGTCTCTTCTATAAATTCCCTTCTTGTGATCAGAGGGAGTCCATCACCCCAAATTTTGGCTCCTGCCTTACAACTGTTTTGTGGCTTTGAACCAACTTACCTCTTGGTTTCCTTGCTTATAAAAGGATGCTAATGACACCTTCTTTGGGGGCAGCCCGTGTAGTGGGTGTTGAGAAAATTAATTGTGCGGTGGTGAGTAGCACCATGAACCACAGATGAAAGGAGCCGTGAGGGAGCTGTCATTAGCCTTATTACCCTGGGCTTCCTCTCACTGCCTCTGCCCTCCTGGGGCTGGCTCCTCTCAGCCTCCCAGGCACTCAGATGCCCCAGAAGTGAGTTCCACTTGGAGCAGGAGCCTGCCTTTCATGGCACTGACTCTTCCCCGGGGTCATTTGGCAGAAGGCTTTCACAGGAGGAGTGCTCTCAGGAACTCAACTGACCCATCTCACTTCCTTCGAGGGAGATTGATTATCCCAAGTGCCAATCAGGCCCACAGTGTCAAGCTGCAGACCATGAATGGGGGCTCTCTCCAGATGCTGCTGTTGGCGGAGCCTAAAGAACACCCAGGGTTCACTCTTCTCCACTCCAGGACCACAGCCTCTTTCATTTCCCATAATTCAGCTGGTATATATCTGACAGAGGAAAGGGGTCACTGACATTAGGGCTAGAAGATGGGATCTGGTTCTGTGTGCCTTTGGAAAAAACACTTAACCTTTCTGATGGTTTCCATTTACCTCTGTCACGCCAGCCGCAGAGTTGCTGGGCTTACGAAAAGAGATACACATGCTCCCCCTTCCCTCCTCATTCCTGCTCGGAGCTGCCTCTGAGATTGTTTTCATCCCCTGGGCATCTTGCTTTGCTTCTTCTACTTCCCGTCCTAGTTATGACCAAGTTCCTGGGTCCAGAGATATGGGTTCAGATCCGACTGCATTTTTGATCCCATAGCAATTGCCTGTCCAAGGACAGATTTTTCTCATGCCTTCTCAGTTCCTCCTGTTTCTCCTCTTTCTCTCCAGACAATGGTAGTAGTCCTCTCTTCTCACTATACCTCCATCAGCTTCCCTTTGCATGGATGACAGAGTTTTGCATCTCTCCCTGTCTTGTCCCAGCTTGGAAGCTTCCTGCATCTTCCCGAAGCAGGCAGATAGAGATCACTAGTGATGCCATATCACACCCTCCAGGTTCATTTCCCCTCTTCTCCCCCTCCCTCTCTCTCTCCTTTCTTCCCTCCTTCCCTCCCACTCTCTCCTCCTCCTCTTCTTCCTCCTCCCATTTCTCCTCTTGTAATTCCCACTTCCCTCTCTTTCTCCCCTCCACTACAGTCTTCGGGCAAAGAGTCTGGTTCCGGCTCTGCCCCTAGTTACCTTAGCCAAGTCCCTCTTCTGTTCAGAATTACTCTCTTCAATGTGAAGCAAAGGTCTGGGTCAGCTCAAGGGCTGTCAAACTATAGCCCACTGTCAGGTTTTGTAGACGGAGCTTTATTGGGACACTGTCCCACCCATCTGTTTGCTTAGTAATCATCGATGGCTCCTTAGGCACACCATGGCGACTGAATGACTGTTGTGAAGGTTCTACTGGTGAGCACAACCAAAGCATTTCCCCGTCTTGTGCACTTTACAGAGTGAGTTTGCCAGAATCAGATGGCATCTTGCGAGTCTCCCAGTTTGAATGTTCACGCTTGATGTTTAGTTAGTTCTACTAGACTTGGGGCTTGTTTTGGGTTGAATGTGAAGTCTTGATCCCCAACTGAGGATGCAGTCACCACAAGGGGAATGAACCATGAGGACTCAGGACTAATCAATGGGTCAATATGCCCATACATTCATAATTTGATGGAATTGCTAGATGGTAGTGGGAAGTTTTGGAGGGTGGCCTTGATGGAGGAAGTAGATCCCAGAGCCTGTTCTTGGGGCTATGTCTTTTTTGGGTCTTTGCTACCTTCCCATCTGTGTTGAGTACCTCTTGTCTTCACTGTGCCTGCTTCATTATCTTATGTCTACTATAGTGGGGCTAGCTGCCCACGGACTGACAACTCGAACATTGTAAGCCAAAAATAAACCCTTTTTTTAAAATCATTTTTTTGGGAGGGGGAGGGATCATGTCAAACAGTAATGAAATTCAACAGTAGTCAGATCCGCACAGAGTTTGAGTTTCTGCACCTAGTTGCAGGGGCCCAGAGCCTGGCATCCAGCATTCCTAAATACCATCCTGAGTTGCTGCCCTCTTGCTTTTGACAGAATCACATAGAGTCTAGACTGGTCCCAAGCTTACAATGTAGCCAAGCTAAACTTGAACTTCTGACCCTCCTACTTCCAGCTCTGGAGTGCCGGGGGAGGAGGGGCTTCAAGTCAGCAGCATTACACTACACTACAATGTACTGGGGATCAACCCCAGGGCTTTGTGCATGCTAGGTAAGCTCGCTACCCACTGAGCTACACCCTCAGTAAACTCTTCTCTTTTTCTTTGATGATGGCCTCCTACACACAAGTGAGAGAAAGTGCTCCACCACTGAACCTACCTCAGCCCCAGGGCTTCCCCTTCTGTTCCTCATTCAACACTTCCCACTGCAGGTAGGAAAGAGACTTACAGACAGCAGATGTCAAGGACAGATCCTTCCAGAACATTTCTTCAGGTCTGTCGCCATATCCAACTGGAATTTAGCCAGGCTTGCTTTAACACGCTCCCCCTCCCCCCACCCCCCACTCCCAGTATACAAGCTCAAAATCCTTCACACAACATCCCCAAATCCTAAAATCTCCACAGACAGAATCACTGGATAGCCGCATATAATCTAAACAGGCATGAGGTTACTTACAGCCCTTTAAAGATGTCCTTTCACGAACGTGTGTATAGGCCACACCAGGGAATCACCAATGCATCTCATTCGAGGTGCAGTGTGGGAGGCATGGGGTAGGGCTGGCTCTCTAAGACTCAGAATTCTGGAAACTGTCTGATCTGGGGTTAGAGGGTGAGTTAAGGTTTGTGGACCCCAGTCTCAATATATGACCCTTCTTATTCATGGTAAGTGTTTTTAAACTGTGTATAGCATCAACTAGAAAAGTGGTGCTAGAAAGATACCTCAACTGTTAAGAGCATTACAGCTCTTCCAGAGGACCCAGAGTCAGCTCATGTCATGTGTGATGGGTGGCTCACAACCACCTGCAACCCTGGCTTGAGGGGTGTGTGTCTAAGGCCCTCTCCTGGCCCTCTTGGGTATTGAACTCATACACACACACACACACCCCACAAGACATATACATACAGACATGCACTGCACACACTCACATACATATATACATACACACCATACATACATACATATACACTCACACACATACACATGCACTCACAAACACCCATACAATACACACACACATACAGACAGACATACACCACACACATACACACATTCACATACATACACTCATACACACCACACACACACACACACACTCATACTCATACACACGTGCACACACACACTAAATTAAATAAAACATTTTAAAGACACTCAAAAGGTCAGGGTGCTGAGACCCATCTGGCTTCCATCAGAGACTGGAACTTGAGGGCTTATCCTGCAGGGAGTTCACCATCCATTCCTAAACCCTCAGTCCTTCCTCCTTTTCCTCTCACGTCATCTGTGGCCCCCAAGTTACCTCTGACCACACACACATACACACACACTGACACATATACTCACACACTCTGACTCACAAATACACTGACACACTCTCAAAACACAACACATTCACACACACACACACTGACGTATACTTAGATACATACACACACTCTCACACACAAACTGACACATACACTCACACACACACACACACACACACACACACACACACACACACACTGACTTTGTGGGTAACTATTCCTTAGCAAACAGACCTGCCTTATCCAGAGGATAATGTGTGGTTCCAAAGACTGACTTGATATACCTGGTGCTTTTAGACAGGGACTTCAAGGTCATCCAGGACATGCCCAGGGTGAAACAGAGAGGAGCAGGAATGGGAGATCTCAGGGTTCTGGGTCCTGGCATGACAGGGGTGAGAGCAGTCAAAGCCCTGAGGCTGACTCACTGGAAGAGTGCAGTATTCTGGAAGGTCGAGAACCTTAGCTGAAGGAAGTTCTTAAAACATCAAATAACATTAGCTCACAAAAATGAGGGAGGCTTAAGCCTAAACCTGATTAGCCAAGAGTGGTGGTGGTGGGGGGTGGGTTACTCTAAAGAAATGAGGTTATTATGTGTGAGGGGTGCCATTAAAACTCTGTTTACAAACCAATGTGCCAGAGAATGGGCTAGGGAAAGAATTATTAGTGACGGGGTCATTTGATCTCTTTTATGATCGTGTGAGTCAGATTGCTCTGTGCTTGTGAAGGTGAATAATGGAATCCTGAAGCCTGTCAGTTTATAAACAGACCCAGAGTTCCGTGTTCTGTAACCTCAGATGGCCCTTTGAATGTGACTTGCCCTGAGTCAAATGGTACATCAGACTGTACCACTGGCCTTGCCCCTCCTCCTGGAAGCAATTGAAATGATGATGATGATGATGATTAGCATCTGAGATATGCCCCTGTTCAACTTGATGGCTAGTTGGGGCAGAAGTCAGCAGCCGGGATTCTCTGTATCGCCTCTCTGCTGGGGTTGAAGGCTCCCAGACTGACTTTGTCTTCAGCATTTTGAGTAAAGGGAAGCTCGGGGTAGATGGCAGGAGTTCGGATTTCCATAGTCACAACCTTTGAAGTTGTTTTAAAGAGCAAGAAAGTTTGAGTTTGGATCTGAGCATATGGTTGCTATGCCTCAGTTTCCATGTCTGTAAAATGATCTGTGCATGTTTTCCACCCTTGTTTTGTGTGGAAGCTGTGACGAGTCGCTTCACACATGCCATGTGCCCATGCCAGATTAGGGATCAGATTAACTGCACGAGGCAAGACTTCACGGCAGACAGTCTTCTTTGGATTTCCTGTGTATTCATTGAACCCTCATGGCCACACTGGGAGCTGTTCCCAAGAGGAAGGTCCTGTAGGCGCAGGTAGGATTGGTGTCTACATGGTTAGTGTGGCAGGTAAGCCCAAGAAAAGTCCCCAAGGAATTGGAAGGAGATAGCAAAAAAGTTAAGCCATATCAACAGTGCTAATCTGGGAACCTGGGATGCAGTTGCCATGGCAACCTTTAAGAACAATGTGCCCCCTCCGCCCCACCCCCACCCCCAGCAATCTCACAGAGAGGGAGGAACTTAATATAGCCATGACCAAGTTGTGATAACTAATTCTGGTTGTCAGCTTGATGGGATTTAGAATGACCAAAGAGACAAGGTTCTGGGCACACTATGGGAGAGTCTCTCTGTTAGGTTGATGTGGGAAAACCCACCCTAATGGTGGGCATCATCATACCAAGAGTGGGATCCTCGACTGAATAAAAAGGTAGAGGTGAGCTGAGTACCAGCATTTATCTCCTCCAGCTTCCTGACTGCAGATGCCATGCGACCAGCCTCCTCAATGCTCCTGCTGACTTGGCTTTCCCTGCCATGATTCACTGTACCCATGAACCCTGAGCCAAAACAAAACTTGCCTTTCCTGGGTTGCTTTTGTCAGGTATTCTATTACAACATTGAGAAAAGGGAACCAATACAGTCGTAGCTGATCACAGGGGGAAGACCCCTCCAGGAGTTTAGACCTGACATTTCCAAGCCCCTCTCCTTTGTAGACAGAAAAATACCTCAAGCTAAGAGTCTGTGGAGTTTACAATTAGCTGCAATTAGGGTGTCCTGTCAGTGATTGCCTGGTGAGGCCATTTATTGTGACTCATAGGAAATGATAAAAACGGGCTGTGAAGAGTTAAAAGCTTTCCTAAGAACACTTGCAAATGGGGAGCAGGTTTTGCACCTGGTCTGACATTAAGGCTGTCATGGAACTCATTCTGGAAGGGCTCTATCCTAGCTTGTTTTCTGTGGTGATAAGAAGATGCCTGAGACTGGATCATTTGTTAAGAATAAAGGTTTATATGGTCTGTGTTTCTGGACAATTGGGAATTCCCAAGAACATGGTGCTGAACTTGGTTTTTTCACACAGCAGGATAGTGAAACGATGTTGCCTCTGCTCTGTTTCCTTCTTCCCTTAAAACCATCATGGGGAGGCCCATCCTCCCACCTCATCTAATCACCTTCACAGGTTAACATACAAAGTCAGAGATTTAGTTTCCTCTGTAGGAATTTGTAGGGTGATGGGTGGTAGGAGAGACACATTTAAACCACTGCCATACTTATATTAAGATTTTACAAATCTCAGATACCTTCAGTTCACTTTCCCCTGCGGCAAATTGGCCATGAAACCAGGATGGAAACTTGGCTCCCATTGACTGCAGGTCAGGCATTGGGTTTCTTTCGTTGGAGGATCCCAGAAGCTGTCCTGAGTCACAGCAGAGTCCTCACATCTCAAAGAAGATGTTAGGGTACAGACACAAGTATGTTTTCGCTGTTTCAATTCCTAAATCCACCCTTAGGGCCCACAGGAGTGAAACTCATTTGTGAGGGCTAAGCCTGTCTGTCCATCCACCTAAGAGGCTCCCAGAGGGCAGAGCACGCACAACCTTGCTTCCTTCCAACTCTCTGAGCCCCAGATCCTGCCTAGCCACTCAGCTCCTTATATATTATTTTGTTTTGAGACAGGGTCTCATGTACCCCAGGCTGACCTTAACCTCTCTGTACGGCAGAGGATGACCTTGAGTTCTGATTCTCCTGCCTCCAGCTCCTGAATGTTAGGATTCAGGGGAGCACCACCATTGCTGGAAGAAATACTTGGGGCCCTGTGCATGACAGACAACACTCTACCAACTGAGCGACTTCCTCACTTAAGTGGTTCTCCTCCTCCCCCTCCTCCTCCTCCCCCTCCTCCTCCTCTCCCTCCTTCACCTCTTTCTCTTCCTCCTCTTCCCTCCTCCTCTTCTCCTCTTTCTCCGTCTTCTCCTCCTCCTTCTCCTCCTCTTCCTCCTCCTCCCTGTCCTCTTCCTCCTCCCTCACCCTCCTCCTCCTTCTCTTTTTCCCCTCCCCTTCTCCTCCTCCTCCTCTTCTTCTTTTTACTCCTCCTCCTCTTCCTCCTCCTCCTCTTATTTTTCTTCTTCCCCTATCTCCTGTGGTCACCAGGGCCTCCCTTCAAGTTGGAAAATCAAAATATTACTCACCTTAGAAGCCAATGGCCTCAAAGGCTCTAATTATGTACACTAAATGTACATGTGGATGAGAACACTGGATTCACAGAGGCTTTCATGCAGGGACCTGGCCTCCTTTGCTGTTCCTCCAAACAGAGACACGGCTAGTTGAGCTGGCTAACAAACATCCCCGGTGGAGAGAGGCCTGTAGGAACCATGTGGTGCTCACAGATACTCTGGCTTTCCAGTTCCCTCTGCTGCACCGCCCCCAGCACCGTTGCTGTCACCAGAGTCCTTTGTCACAGTACCTACTGCTTACATCACACCTGAGGCTGCCTGAAGAGCCAACAGCCTAACCCTTCTCATGTAGAATTAGCAAAAGCACAGAGCCCACCACTGAGGAAAATGGCCGACTCCCAGGCCTCCTTGCTCCTTGCAGAAGAAGTAGATTATAATGTGATCGAGGGCACCTGGACCTGGGGCTGAGTGACAAGGAAGTTCCTTCCAAGCCAGGGTTTAGATGCCCTGTTCCCAGGCTCCCCTCTGCCTGTCATAGAGCCTAGATGGTTTGCCTCTCATCAATGGCATATCCGATTAGCTTGAGTCAATGTACTGAGAAACGCAAGAGGTCCGTGGTAACCTCCTCTCCTCCCCGCCCCATTTCCACCCCCATCCTTTCTTCCTCTCATCCTTTTTGGCATTGAGTTTTGATACTCATAACAGGCTGACCCTGAGCACATGATCCTTCTGCTTCTTCTTTTCAAGCACCAAGGCCCCAAGCATGTGCCACCACATGACAGCTAAGACCACACTGGGCGAACCCCGCTCCCTATCTAGCACTGGCCATAGAGTAGGTCCTAAAGTCCACAAGGGCAGAGATGATTGTCTTGTTTACTTATATATTACCAGTGTCTGGCACGAAGGATTAAGGACTGGAGCCTGCAGCAGACACTCAATAAATGTTTGTTGAACGAATAAATAAAAGCTCAGGCGCAGCTAATGGTAAACACTAGCAAAGGAAATGCCAAGGAAAAATCTGTTTGGACCAAAATACCCTTTTAAAATGTGGAGAATCCCCTCTTGTTCCTAACCTCTTTTAATCGAGAGATAGGTAAATGATTAATTGGGATGTATCACAATACCGTCCTTGATTCTGCACAGAGGGTTGCAACCTTACTGAAAGGAATCTAGAAAATATGTTTGAGAGGCTAAAATCCTGACCACACCTTCCCAGCAAGGCCGAGCCCCTTCTACATCCTGATTCCAGAAGAGTCCCTCAACTCGGGCTGAGGAAACGGTTCATTCAGCAAGGAGCTTGCTGGGTAAAAATAAAATGAAGGCCTAGGTTCAAGCCGGTGTAAAAACCCGTGTGAAAATGCCAACTATGGTAGCTTGTGCTTGTAATCCCAAGGCAGAGCTGAGAGGAGACAGGCATGTTCCTGAGGCTTGCTGGTCAGTCAGCCTAGTCCAACAGTGAGCTCTAGGTTCAGTGACAGACCCCGTCTCAAAAACACAGGGTGACAGACACCACCTCGGGTTGTGGTAGTGAGCTGCCTAGTAAGTGATTCCTCCAGCCCAGATGATCTATCAACGTGGGTGACATTCTGTCTGTGTCTCAAGAGCATTCTTAACCTCAACACAGCTAAGTCACCCCTGAGCTATTGCCTCCCCAAATGAGTTAATAAACATTTTTTTAAAAAAATAATTTAAAATTATTTTTATTTTATGTCTATATGTGTGTACCTGCATGAGTTTATGTGCACCACTGTGCCTGCGGGTGCCTGAGGAGACCAGAGGGCATCAGGTCTCCTGGGATGGAAGTTACAGGTGATTGTGCACTGGGAACCTGACTCCAGTCCTCTGCAAAAGTGCTCTTAGCTACTGAGCCATCTCTCCAGTCCCCATAAACATGTTCTTATCTAGTTAGTGTCCTGCAGTAGAAGGTGCCCAGGGTCTCATGCATATCGAGCAAGCTTGGTTTGAACTCATTAGGTTTCAAATTTGGGATTCTCCTGCCTCAGTTTCCAGGGTGCTTAAACAGCAGGCACATATACCTGGTTTTGCTTTTGTTTTAAGTTGCTATTTTTTTTTGAAGTGATTTGTTAAGGATGAAAACAATGATTTTTTTGTTTATTTCCAGACAGACTGAGAAACCAATGAGTGTGTTGGGCCACAGACTTATTGCTAGATTTTAGGCCAATAGCATCTTCTCTCTCTGAACCTCAGTTTCCCCATCTGTGAAGTGGGAAGCTGTGAGAAAGGGGTCAGAGGGAAGCACAGGCAAGGCATG
This sequence comes from Tokudaia tokunoshimensis, assembly GCA_036184795.1. Taxonomy (NCBI): domain Eukaryota; kingdom Metazoa; phylum Chordata; class Mammalia; order Rodentia; family Muridae; genus Tokudaia; species Tokudaia tokunoshimensis. The sequence continues at coordinate 9,651,024 of BTHU01000006.1, read as the reverse complement.
GGGCAGAAGGTTTGGCAGGGCCACAATGAATGCTATAACACACCGGGCAGAGCGGTCACGGTCACAGTGGGCCACAGGGATGGCATTCGATCACCCTCTGGAAGAAGTAGTTGTTGTCAAAGTTATCAGTCCCAGGTTTGAGACTAACAGCCTCGGTGCTGCGGGAACCTCTTCATTTCAGTGTGTGAGAGAGGCAATTGGATGAAGGTACTCAGGTAGCCAGGAGAAAAATGAAGGCTGGTCCCGCAAGGGGGGGGTGAGGGCAGACCCCACACGATGATGGCGGGCATGCGTCTGAAAGCCGCTCGCCTCTTTCTCGACACTATTTACTGTCTTTCTCTTCCCCTCCCCATCTTCTTTCCTTATTGGACGGTGAGGCTCATGCAAACCAGGTTGATCTCAAACTTCCAAGGATGACCTTGAACTCTTGTTCCTCTGCCTTCAGCCGTCTGGATGCTGGGATTACAGACACGCATCATCAGTATGCCAGGTTTATGCTGGGGGTGGGGGAGGGGCAGGGTCTTGAGTGCGCTAGTCAAGCACCTACCAGCTAAATGGCATCTGGCATCTGCAGCCACAGGACCCCTCTCTTTAGAGTAGATGTTCGTGGCCTCTGTTATCCCTGGTTTAGCAGCTGAGGAAGCTGTCTTGAGTTAAATGAAAAAAACCTACGCTACCCTTTCCTCTGCATACGGCCTTGGACACATACATAGTTTAAGTCTGTCTGCAGCGCAGCCTCCCTGTTCTTAACTGGTTTTTAGCACTTGAGCAAGACCGAGTTTGGTCCTAAATCTGACACTAGCACACACTTTCTGGGTGCCACGTGCGTTACCGTGGTTACCCGCTTTTACGATTTGAGGCTCCAAGCTAGTTCGTCTCCCTTCTGGAAAGGTTCTGTTCCAATGGAAAAGATGGCTCCAGGAGAGATGAATCCAAGTTTCCCTTCCCACACATCCCCAGCGCAGGGGCCCTTCTGGACTTCAAAGGGAAGCCCCACCAGGAAGCTGGACATGCTGTAAGTTCAGCAGGGGAGAGAGAGATGGGAGCTGGCTTCAAGGACTGTTGAGCAGCTGTTTGACATCACACCAGGGTGGCCGAGGCTTTGGGGCCGAGCCTGTTTACTCCTTGCAGATAACATCTCGAGTGGACCATGGGGAAGGATTGGGAGGATGCTCGGGGTCAACGTCTACCTTTGTAGTTGTTTAAATATCGATAATAAGGCATGTGAGGCGGCCTGGCCCCGGTGAGGAGCCAGCGATGTGTTTGGAGATAGCTGCACACGTTCACAAGGCAGCTTCAGAGTGTGTGGGGGGGGGGCGGGGGGGCAGGCATCTGCAGTCTCTTAGCAGAGCTAGTGATGCTTGGCCATCATCCTTCTCCTTGAGAAGGAGCTTGGTAACTCCTCATTAGCAGCCCTCCTTGCTCCAAACGCTTTCTGACACAGCAGAATGGTTCCGCATCTGTATCGAATAAGGCAGCGAATTTACCAGGAGGCCGCTCTCTCTAACCAGGCGCGATGGGAACAAGATGCTAATTGGCTTTCAGGAAACAAGGCTTTTCATGGACGAAGATGTTATGGAAACAACTGAGGGGAAACCCGTAAAGCCAGAACAATGGCTCTCCTTAACTGAAGGTTCTCCCAGAGTGTATTATAGGCTTATGTGCAGTTCTATTTGCTCTCCCTGAGAAAGTTCCACATGTCTGCTAACTGTTTCGAACCATGGAATAGTTTGTGGAACCCAACGTGAGAGAAGCCTTATTAGGGATACACTTTGACCATGTAGGAAATAAAGTAAGGGAGGACCCTTGTCAGTGCACATAGAGTGTGGTAAATCTGGCATAGAGTCTGTGGGCACTTCCTCAGCACCCAAGGGGCTTAATGTCAAAGTTATCGCCAAGTCTAGAAACCGATGATGAATTTTGGTTGCCGCCATGTTTTCTTTAGTTAATGATTCTTAGTAGCAAAATACTAACTATCCGTAATAACGAGTTTCAGTATGAGAGTTTTATACGTGCACACATAATGCACATAAAGAATTTCAACTTTCTTCATGCCTTCACCCTGTGTTCTCAAGCTCTCATGTCTTCCTCTTCCTGGCTGGTTGGCCTTCAACTGCCATTGTGTGTGTGTGTGTGTGTGTGTGTGTGTGTGTGTGTGTGTGTGGTCTGTCTGTCTGTCTGTCTGTCTGAATGTGTTTCATTAGGGTTGTTTATAGAGTGTGGGTGACAGTATGTTTCCAAGAGCATGGGCACCTTGCCAGTGGCTACACCACTGAAGACAATCGCTTTCTTTCCCTCTCTCTCTCCCTCTCCCCCACCCCCCCATATCAACCATTAACTGATTACAAACCCTCATGGAGCTGTGGCACTCCAAGATCCCCTTTCACTTCCCACATGGGAACTGATGAGACCAATCTTGTAGGATTTAATGCAAAGCAATGAGTTTGCATTGAATCCATCATTCAATGTTTCATTAAGCTCCGCCTTGTTTGTTCGAAATCTGTGATCCTTGTTCAAATGTTGTCACGGAAGCAATGGGTAAAAGAGAGAAGACACAAAGGAAGAGAAATCTCATGTCCACAACAGTGTAGTGATTAAGATTCACTTCCTAGCAAGCAGCAAAGCCTGTCTTTGTTTGCCTTTCCTTCTAGTTCCCTCACAAGACCCCAGCAAACCACAGGATTCTCTGGAAAGTCAAATAATGCCCAAGGAATCCCCCGATGTGTGTTTAGTCTTGTGGAGGAAATGCTATGTCTGGATGGGACCAGTGTCCTACTATGGACATGCAATCTCCACAAATGGGGGTCGGGGGAAAGGACACCTTACTGAATCCAGAGCTGGATCTATAACCACCAATCCTAAGAGATAAACGTGTCACCTGCCATTCAGTGTGTGGTCCACCGATGAGCTGTGCTGACACCAGTGGGCTGGGTGGAGTCGCATCTATTTCACCCCCTTAACATTTCTTAGCAACTTGATAGAGTGGCCCAGAGATGCCAGGGGGATTGAGAAGGGCAAGTGAAGAGGGCACCCCAGCTTCAAGGAGGAAGCCGGTGTCACACCTTCTCTCATTTCTAGATTTAGCTTTTTATGACAAATTCTAAGCTGGGAGACCTTTGCTGCTTCTTCTCCTGCTCTCTTTCTCTCTCTAACAAAGCAACAATGTAATCAGACCCTGGAATGTGTCTCCCCAAGAGGCAAACACTCAAGAATCTTGGTTGATTCATTGTTTCCATGAGAGACAGCTCTCAGGGGCCAAACAGATATTTACAAACATCCTGAGCACTCAGCGCTGTCAAGTCTGTTTCGATGTAAATAGATGTTCGCATCTCCCCACCCTCTCCCTCTCCCCACCCTCATCCATTCTGCTCTGAGCCAGATTGGTGTCCTATAAGTAGAAGTCTCTAGAACAGTGGTTCCAAAAACTTCCTAATGCTGCAACCTTTTAAGACAGTTCCTCATGTTGTGGTGACTCCCAATCATAAAATTATGTTGTTGCTACTCTATAACTCTAATTTTGCTACTGTTATGAATTGTAATATAAATATCTAATGTGCAGATTATCTGATATTCGAACCGGTGAAAGGCTCGTTTGAACCCCTGGTTGAGAACCACTGATCTAGAAGACTCTGGCAAGTTTGAGGCAAAGGCTTGAGGGTTTGAGGTCCATCACCCCCCAGGGAACTACAACAGTAGCAGAGCTGTGGACAAAGGGTTTGATGGGGTTGAAGGGTCTTGGCAGAAGAAGCAAACACTTCATGGGTGGCGTGTGTTCAGCCTTCCAGCTCCTCAGAGGAGCAGAGGACTTAGGTCATCTGAACCATTCTGTTCTCGTTCTGGGTATTCCCAGGCACAAAGATCTCCGTCTCGAATCTCTGTTGTACACACAAGGCAATATCTGATACTGAGTTGTCATCTTCTGTCCATCAAGGTCTGAACAGAAAACAAATGTCACTCAGGATTCTTCAAGCAGAAAGAATCCAATGAGGGAGTCTGAATCCACAGGGATGGCGGAACTAAGAGAGAACACAGTAGGTACTCAGGCCACTCAGAGATGAGCAGTATTAGGATACTACCTGGGGCTAGGGGGAAGGGACAAAAAGGAACCTCCATCATCAGAGCCACGCTGTCAAGGTTAAATATTGTCTGGACTCTATACTAATTATTGCCAATAAGTGAGCAGATTGAGGAAGACCCTGGCTGTGTCCTCTTCTTTCCTTTCTTCCTTCCTTCCTCCCCCTCCCTCCCTTCCTTCCTCTCCCTCCCTCCCTCCCTCCCTCCCTTCCTTCCTTTCTTCCTTCCTTCCTTCCTTCCTTCCTTCCTTCCTTCCTTCATCTTTCATCTCTACCTCCTATTGGCAAAGCCTGCAGGAAGCCAGAATGCACAGACACCTGGGAAAAATAAAATCTTGTGAGTTGGAAGAGAGCTCAGCAGTAAAGAGGGTCTAGAGTATGTGAGTACCTGCTGGCAAGGGTGATCCACAGAGAGGTGCTGAATGTGTGTATCCTGGAGAGATGTTGCCATGCTGCCTGCTGCCTGGATCTGCCCATGCTCCCGGTTCCCACCCTGCAATGTTTCATCTTACGTATTCAACTCATTGCCTTGTCATATTTAAAGGTTAAATAGAGGAAGGAGTGGAGTCCACACCTTTGATCCCAGCACAAGGGAGGCAGAGGCAGGTGATGCTCTGTGAGTTTGAGGCCAGCCTCAAAGTCTATTGAAATAAGTTCTCTAATGAAATAAGTTACAGGTGAGTTAGAGACCCTGCCTAAAAACAAACAAACAAACAAACAAAACACCTGTAAACAGTTTGTAGAATCCTGTATAATAAATGGATCAGCCTCAGGTAGAACCCCTTGAAGCTTGCCACAGTCAGTGATGAGTAAGCCAGGTAAGGGACCCTGAGAAGACAGTCCTTTTCCCAAACCCTTCTGGGATCTAAAGAATGAGGAATGAAGACCTCTTTTTGTTGTTTTGTTTTGTTTTATCCTCTAAGGTTTGTGGAATTTCCTAAAAGGGAAAATAATTCACATTTCAGAAGGAACTCAACAGCAGATAAAAGTTGCAGGATCGAGTTTCCAATATCACCTCCTCAGTTTTAGCATTCCAGTTTATTCTGCGGGTGTGTCTTCTAGTCCCTGCCTTCTTATTTCTTTGAAATAATAATAACCCCCGCTTATTGAGCACTTGAGATGTGCGGCCATCTCTAGTGTTTTATTAAACCTTAGATTCATCCTATGTGGACCATTCTATCGCTCACAGTATGTAGATTTCCAATCCAAAGCTTAGATGGATTAATGACTTTCCATTTCCTGGCAGTCATAGACCTGGAGTGACAGAGAGGTCACAAGACTTCAGAAGCCAGTTCTTAACCACGTCTTGCCCCAGCCTTCTATATCTTTGTCTTACATAGGATTTTTTGCTCAATAAAAACGTGAACTGTGTGAGGTAAGAGGAGACTGACTGTCCTGGAGGTAGAATGTGGTTCAGTCACTGGAGGAGCAATCCCAGATAACTGTAGCATGAGCAGGTGAGTGACCCTTTCATCACATGGCAAGGATTGTACTTGGTGGTAGTTTTGAATCTTGGAGTTCTCATGGGCTTGAACTTCCATTTTTCTCCTCCATCATCTTTATAGTATTTTTGTCTTTGACATCTTTCTAGGTACTTCACCATCAAATGTGTAGTCCGTCGATGGAAAAAGGAAAACGACAGTGGGAAAGACAATTCCCTTCATTCTAAGAATATGAACTGGAAATTACAAAAATGTTTCTCTGTCCCATTGGCCAGAACTTTATCCCATAGTCCCACCTAGCTGCAAGAGAGTCTGACAATAGGCTGCCCAACTAAAATTCAGTCATTCTATCAATGAGGAAGAGCAGATGTTAGAGGGCTGTTTTTGTGGTTCTACTTGAAGGTAACTTTCCAAAATACTGATTGAATAGATTCTCCACACTCTAACCTACCACCATTTGAATGCCCAATTTGAGATAATTTTGTCTTCAGTTCATATTGCCACTGAGGACAAGAGAGGTGAAGTGATTTGTTCTAGGTAACCACAAGAGTAGGTTATGTGGGGTACGAGGTTGGGTTGGGTATTAATTTAGTAAAAGGCCATTTAATTATGAATATTTTGACATTCAAATGGGTTTTTGCTTCTGTTGACAACATTGTTACCATGGTAGCTAATAGATTCTCACATAATGGAGACTCTGCACATACATGCCCCTGCTTAGTGCTCAGTGCTGTTTGATGGCTAAGAATGGCTATTAGCAATATTTTCTCAATTTTTGACATCAGCATAGTTTTAGCGAGTCATGTGACATGTTGAAAGAAAATGTAAGAACTCTAGATCCTGAAGGGTTAGTAAACGATAATAACAACTGTTCTTTCGTGGGCAAAGACTCTGTGTCGCACCAAGAGGAACTGTGTGGGAGACAGTGGACGATATAGTCTTTAAAGAATTAGAAACAGAGTTTTGTTTCTGCTGCCTGAGTCTGGGCAGTTTGTAATGGGAGGCTCCTGATTCTGGAGTCTGGGAAGTCCAAGGGTAAAGTACTGGCCTCTGGTGAGGGCCTTCATGTTGCAGCATGAAGGAGACCTTTGGCATCTACATGCCTGCATACTCACACAAATGAACAATCTCCCATGTATGGGCATGTACAGGCACTTCTAATTACTTCCTCTACAAAGATCCACCTCCAAGTGCCATCAACACCTGCATGTGGAGACCATGTTTCTGACATGCAACAGGTCTCCACTCATTGAGAACTCATTATCTGTGTAAACCACTGTCTTCCCAACATGCCAATAGTTACCCATGAACCCATTACACATGAACATCTCCATTGCCAGGAATGTTAGAACCACCCGCAGGATACCCAAGCCTTAGTAGGACTCTTCCCTACCGACTGCCAGATGCAGTGGGCATTGGATTGCATCATGCAAACATGGAGCAGATGGGTTGGGTTGCAGTGAGGAACTGCAGATCTCACAGAGGAGGTAGTATTTCAGAAGTGGATGGAAATGTTGCTAGAGAAGGCTGTAATCCCAGGCAAAACCTCTGAGGGGTGATGGGGCTGATGGGCGGTGGCAGGTCTATTTAAGGGCAGGTGCTTCAAAGAGGGGAATGATTTGTGTATGAAAGGATTAAGAGATGCCCTTAGGAAAATTGGGGTGGGGGGCTTCCAACATCTCACAGAAATTGCCTCTCCCCTAATCCCGCAGCAGAAAGTCCTACGCGAGGGAAAATGTGTCATATCATATAATTTATGTACGCAGGTATTCCAGGATGACTTGTCAAAACTTGATAAGCTTTGTTCACTCTTAAGAATTAACAGGCTGTTGACATGATAGCCTGGCTGTAGTTAGGTATTAAAAAAAATGACTTTAAAAAATCATTTCAGTTTGAAGAGTTTCAACCCCCTGGCGTCTCTTGGATGTTTTATTAGATTGTGAGGTTTACTGAATATTCTTTCTTCCGAGGGATGTTGGAGGTCTTGACTTGCCTCTTAGGTTCTCAGCTACAGCTGTCTGCAAAGGATGGTGGAGGAAGGGGAGATGTGATGGTGGGACTTTCAGATTCAGCAACTTCTTTACCCTGTGAGGTTATAAGGACACTATTCTCTTTTTTTTAAGGCCACAATTGATGTGAATTGGAGTTCTGTTATTTACAGGCATACTACACCAAATGCTTTCCTTGGGCTGTATCATCCATTCTCAGAAGACCCTACAAAGTATTAACAGTTTCTGCTTCACCCCCAGATAGCAATCGGATATACTGACCATTGAACCCAGTTAAATATTTTTGCTATGGACGGTAAATGATTTGTCCTTGCAAAGACTCAATGCCTTTCTCTGGTAGAAAAATTTAAAAAAGGTATTTGAAACATTTAAAGTGAGTATTTATCAAATTTGTATGGGGTTTGCTTTTTGACGAATAGCCTTTTACTTGGCATTACTGCGCCACAACCTCAGCTCATTCTAAAGACATTGTCTGAATCCATCTGTAACAAAGAGTAAACCGAGTCATGACTCTCACTACCCATCAAGCAGAGCTCAGACCTGCTGTGGGCCAATGCGTTGAGTCGAGATTAGAAAGTTTGTTGTAAATTCAGCTCTTGAGACCCTGAGGATGCTCCTTACCCCCTTTACGTTTCCTGAAATTTTTAATGTTTTTCCTTCATGTTCACAAAGTGGTACTGATACTCCACGAAGGTGAAGGTTGCATGATGAACTTTGGATAGAGCCAGGTCTGAAACACAGCACCCCTCTAATTCCCGGGGTGCTCTCTGTCTTCCTCTCTGTTAGGCTGGTTCTGCCTTTACAGGCTCCACAGCCCTACTGCTGATGGTTTCTTTATGTATGGCCCAGGCCTGGCAAATGCAGTTACTGGTGACATCGTGCCCAGGGCTGAACTTATTTACAGTAACTACCCCCACTTCTCCAGTAAGGCACTCCTGGGTAATTGAGTGGACCAGGCAGGAATTAGATCTGGGCCCATGATCTATACAGCCTGCCTGCAGCTTAATCTCTGTCAATTATCTCTAGCTATCATACTCCTGCTGGGAGAGGCAACCGTGTGGCTTTCAGAAGGCCAACACGAGCTGTACAGGCTGGCTTTGTGTGTCAACTTGAGAAAGGAGCTTCAGTTGAGGAAATGCCTCCATGAGATCCAGCTGTGGGGCATTTTTCTCAATTAGTGATCAAGGGGAGAGGGCCCGCCCCCGCCCATTGTGGGGTGGAGCCAGCCCATTGTGGGTGGGGACAACCCATTGTGGGTGGGGCCATCCCTGGACTGGTAGTCTTGGGTTCTGTAAGAAAGCAAGCTGAGCAAGCCAGGGGGAGCAAGTCAGTAAGGAACATCCCTCCATGACCTCTGCATCAGCTCCTGCTTCCTGACCTGCCTGAGTTCCAGTCCCGACTTCCTTGGAAGTGTAAGCTGAATAAACCCTTGCCTCCCTAAGTTGCTTCTTGGTCATGATGTTTTGTGCAGGAATAGAAACCCTGACTAAGACACAAGGGCAGCTTCAGATCCATCCAGAATAGGACCCCGGAGCAGTGCTGCCTGTTGCCCCAAAGCAAGGACCACCTTGGGTGGTCTCAGATGTTATTTACACGAGTTCAGCATGCCCTTCACCTGCAGCTTGACCTCCCAGCCTTTCTCTTCCCAGGAAAGGCTCCCTTTCTCTTCATAGACGGATACATCTATGTAGTTGGATGCATCATGGATCCAAAATGTCTCCATGTATCCTCTTCTACCTCTGCGACTACGTCCTACACAGGGGACCATGCCTGGCTCATCTCTCTGTCAGGCACATATTACCCAGCACAGAGGAGACTGTCAAACTGGAACCAAGAGAAAGACAACAAAGTCAGCCACCTGGGTTCCTTTAACCCTACTTCCTATGTCACTCTGACTCTGCAATTTGGTAGTGTCTGGGAAAGGTGGGACGTGGTTTGTTCTGGAGTTGGCCTGGAAGCAAGGTCTCTGTGCAAAAAGAAAAGAAAACAACTACAATAACACAGCATCAGTAGCAGCAGCAGCAGCAGCAGCAACAACAACCACCAAAACTTTGTATCTAATGTGAAAATTCTTGTACTCCTTGGGAGAGTCTAATTGTTTGATGAGTGGGTTCTAAGCTTTAGCTATTTGGCAATAAAAATCATTTTGCTTCTATTTTGAAACTACTTCATGGAGGTGACCGCTTAAGAACCTGTGTGTACTTCATGCATACATCTTTGTGAGCTCGGGAAAAGTATGTCTGCCTGTGAGACCATCACCCAATCTTCAAAAGCTCTCTGCTCCATCATCAGTTATTATTGTCATAACAATGTGTAGCATAATATCTGTTCACTCAGCAACATTTTGTATGTGGGTTTTTCTCCATTATTTATGATTTGAGCACTTCAATAGATGCATGCATTTTTTTTTTCGTTGTCTCTAAGTTCTACACCCCAACTTTAACTCCTCCGGGACCTTTCTTCCTACCACATGACATCCTCCCAAGTTCATACTTTGTTTCTTAAAAACTTACCAAGCCCAGTTAGTACTGTGTATGCTCATAGGTGTGGAGCCAACCACTGGAGAACAGGAAACCTACCAGAGGTTTCACCCCTGAGAAATCTGTTTCTCCCATTCTTAGCAGCCATTTGCAGTCAGTAGCCCCTCAGTTTGGGGAAGAGCCCATGCTGTATGGTAAACCTCCAGAGTTTGTCTTGCTGAGGAATACTCCAAACCTTTAAGCTTCTTTTTGTGCTCCCTTGACAACTACGTTTTACACTCTGCCTATCAATGGCATATTGGGGTGTTTATCTTTCTGAGATTGACATGTCTCCTTAAGGTGCATCTGTGTTTTGCAAACAATGAAATTTTCTTCTTTTTCATGGAATAACATCTCATCCCATACCTATACCATATATATAGTATACAGTGTCTTACTATATAGCTTTGCTGGCCTGGAATTCAGTGTGTAGACCAGGCTGGCCTCAAACTGAACAGAAATCCCTGCCTCTGCCTCCCTAGTACTAGGTTTAAACACATGTGCCACCATACCTGGCCTAATATTTGTTTTAAATTAATTTTACTTTTTTTTTTTTTTTTGGTTTTTCGAGACAGGGTTTCTCTGTGTAGCCATGGCTGTCCTGGAACTCACTTTGTAGACCAGGTTGGCCTCGAACTCAGAAATCCTCCTGCCTCTGCCTCCCAAGTGCTGGGATTAAAGGTGTGCGCCACCACCGCCCGGCAATTTTACTTATTTTAAAGTAAACAAATGAGATAGTATATCCTTATTAACATATCTTTATACTAATTGATTTGACCTAGCTATCCAAAATGTATACATATACTAGTATCTCACACAATGTACCATAACTATATATGTACACACACACACACACACACACACACACACACAAACATACACGTTATAGCATGTTTTCTATATCCATCCATCCATCCATCCATCCATCATCCATCCATCCATCCATCCATCCATCCATCCATCCATCCATCTATCCATCCATCTTTGGACATATGGGTGGCTTCCATGTCTTGGCCTTTGTGAATAACTACAACTGATTTGGAAGTGTGGAAAGCTCTCTGAGAGTCTGATTTCAGTTACTTTTGGTTTACAGAGGAAGCAGAATAGATCATGTGCTAGAATGTTAAGTCCTTGAATTAAGGTTAGGGGTAGGGTTGTTAGGATTGGTCCTATGCTGTTTTCTGTAGAATCTGTATCAGTTCATATTCCACTGGTGGTGTTAGTGTGAGGGTTACATTTGGGTTGATTAAGTTAGGGTTGGGACTGGGCTGAGTTGGACTGGGCTGGGTAATGGTAGGGTTAAGATTGAATTGGATTTGGGTTGGGGTTTGGGTTGAGTTGAGTTGGGTTAGTAAGGTTAGGATTAGAGTTGAGTAGATTGAGTTGTACTGAGTTGGTTTAGGGGTAGGTTTGGGTTGGATTACCATAAAATTAGGTCTGGGGCTTCCGTTAGGTTGTGTTGTATTGTTGTGTTGAATTAGGGTTTTGTTGACTGTGTTACAGATAGTGGTAAGTTTCTGGTTAGGGTTGAGTATGTTATGTTGGGTTGGATTAGGATCAGGTTTGGTTAGGGATAGTGACAAGTTTAGGGTTAGGGTTGAGTGACTTGGCTTGGACTGAGTTGGTTTACGTTTATGCTTCTGTTGGGTTGCATTAAGATCATGTTTAGGATTAGGATTAGGCTTATGTCTGGGTTGGCTTGGACTAAGTTGGATTACACTTAGGTTGGTACCAGGTTGGGAATGTGGTTCTCGCTCCACATCCTTGCTAACACCCGTGCTTTCTGCTGTCACTATGACGTTGTCACGCTTGCTGACAGCTCACTGTGGGTTGTGATTTGCTTTGACATCGGATACTGTCACTTCCTCCCAGCTTGACTCTTCTTGTTCCACGTCGCTCTGTCTGTCCAGGGTCTCCTGTGCTCCACATGGGCCTTCAGCACATCCTTTGCCCTTCCTGTGAAAAATAATGTCAGATTTTTTGATATGGGTGGAATATAAAGCTCTAAATCACTTTGGGCAATATGGATATTTTAACAATATTAATTTTTTTCCCAATAAAACACAGACACACAGTGTGTCTACTTCAATTTATGTTTGAATGTTTTTCAAATTTCAGTGTAAAAGGACTTGATTGAGTCAATGTTTTACCAAATACTTTTGATGGGACAATTTTTCTCATGTAACTTCTTTTGGAGAGTCCCATTGGAAGTGTCATCCTGACTTGTTTTCATGGGATACTATGTGACAGGGTTGCCGGGGGTGGGCTTTGTCTCATTCAGAAACCTTTATTGTTCTCTTGATAAGAACACAATTTGCCTCTTTCCAGGGGTGTCCTTAATAAGAGTGACCCACCCTCTACTATGACTTTTGTGGTGGTAAGGAGCTGAAGTGGACATGAATTAAAGGGGGAAAATCCTTAAAAGTAATTTATTGGATTATCTAAGAAATCTGGAGAAGATTCTGAGAAACCCCCGAGAAAGAGTTGCTGTTCCTCCTCCCTGTGTGTTTTCTCACCTGGCTCTCTGTTCCCTCTCCATCTTCATGAACTCTGCTCTGTTCTCTGTGTTAACATGGTTTCCAAGGACTTCAAAAACGGTCCCTCCTTCACAATGGGGTTATGGGTGGGGAAGGGCTGTGGAGAAAAAGAAGGTCCTTGTCAAAAACATCTCAGGCTTGTATTGACCCCCTTCTGTAGACTCCAGAATGAGACATATTTCCCCCCTCTCTGGTAACTTTGCGACGATTCACATGGAAGGACCCTGACTAGTCTGCTTGTGTAACCCACCTCTAGAACTCTGATTATTACTTCTTGGGTAGTGGGGTGTGGCTCCTTGGTTGTCAGTTGAGATGGGTGCTTCCCTGAATGCACAGATGGTGGTGGTGGGGTGGGGAGGGTGGGAGATTGGGAGGTTAGGGGGTAAGGGGTGAGGGAGGGTAGGGGATAGGGGAGGGTAGGGGGATGGGAGGGAATTTTCATCATGTGCCCCTCAGGTGCTTCTGCGAATGGTTGAAAAAGTCTTTGAGCAAGAGATGCTGTTTCTAGAGGTAGGCACAAGGCAGACGAAAAGGACAGATTCCACTCGCCCTCTTTAAGCTTTCATGTGTTCTTATTTATCCTTGGCAAATTTCAAACCTCTGTGTGATGTGTCTGACTCAATCCATTCTCCATCACACTTTTGGTTTTTATGGTACTGACCACTCAGCCTTCATTCCTACAAAGTAATGGGAATGGTCCTTTCATCTTTAGTTTAGACCGAGGCAAGTTAGAGACCCACAGACTTTCCACTGGGAGCCAAAATTAAGTAATCTTTCTCTAATTAATTTTCCAGTTGTGTTTATTTATTTAATTATCTGCCGTGTGTGTTCATGTGTGCTAAAGCACCTGTGGAGGTCAGAAGACAGGTTGTCGTAGTCGATTCTGTCCTTTCATCACGTGGGACCCGGGGATTGAACTCAGATCATCACACTTAGATGCAGTCACCCGGTGCCTGGGGAGCCATCTTGCTGACCCAGAGTCAACACTTTCTTACATTCAAAGTCTAATCATCTTCAAAAGTTGGTTTTGGTTTGGTAGTTCTGGGAAATCAAAGCCAGGACCTTGTGCATGCTAGGCCATCTAAGAGACTTGAGCTCCTGTCTGGGTGGAACAAAAGTGGGTTACAGCCCGCAGGTACCACATTATCCCTACAGCTCACGTGACCCTTCTTCTTTGGGTCAGTAGGTGCACAGGATATTTTTGTCTCTGATGGATTGATACTTGATAGGTTCTCTAGTAGCTTACCCAGTGCATAGTGCCCATTTTGGCTGCCAGCTAGTTATACTTTGCACAGTCTGCTTCTGGGAGTGTATTAGTCAGGGTTCTCTAAAGTTACAGAACTTATGGAATGAATGTCTCTCTATATTAAGGGAGTTTATTGTAATGATTTACAGTCATCCAACTAACTCAACAATAGGCAGCTGTGAATGGGAAGTCCAAGAATCTTGTAGTTGCTCAGTCCCATGAGGCTAGTTGTGTCAGCTGGCTTTCTGTAGAAGTAGGTTCCAACAGATGTGCTGGCAAGTAAGTGCAAGCAGGCAAAGAAGAGTGAGTCTTCCTTCTTCCAATGTCCTTATGCAGGCCTCCAGCAGAAGGTGTGGCCCAGATTAACGGTGTATACCACCACCCCTGGATCTGGAACTTGCTTTGTCCGAGGTTGGCCTCAGAGATCTCCTTGCCTCAGTCTCCTGAGATTAAAGGCCTGTACTACCTTGCCGGGGCCTAAGCTTTTCATGGCCACTATGCCTCAAGATCTCCATGCCAAGATCTAGGTCAGAAACTTGTGTCTTCCAGCCTCAAGATCTGGATCACAGGTGTGCCCTCCATTCCTGGATTGTAGTTCATTCCAGATGTAGTCAAGTTGACAACCAGGAATAGCCATCACAGGGAGGGTTGAGGGTTTTGCATTTGCACATGTGGGTAACTGCTCCCATCGTGGATCTTTGGGTTTTGAGGCATATATGTTCACCCACATATGACCAAGGTAAATAGAATCTTCTTGATACATTACAGTCAGTAATAGAGAATTAGAAAGCAATCTTCGTGTTTATATGGTGTGCATGTATGCATGTGCACACGGCACAACATGCATGTGGACATCAGAGGACAACCTCGGGTGTCAGTTCTTGACTTCTACCTTGTTTGAGACAGCTCTGTTTGTTGCTCACCGCTGTGTTATCCAGGCAAGCTGGCCCTCAGCCTCTGGGGAATCTCCTGTCTCTGCCTTCCCTTTCATCATAGGAACAGTGGAATTATAGACGTGCACTCCTTTATGTGGGTTCTAGGGATTAGAATTTAGGTTCTGGGGCTTTTGTGGTGAATACTTTGTTAACTGAGATACCTCCCAGTCCCTATAGTAGATAGTTTCAAAAGCTACAATAGTAATTGCTACCATTATCATTGAAGGAGTGGGTCTTGGGAACCTAAGACAGGATGGAGGAAACACTGAAAGGGGGTCAGAATGAAGAACTTTGGAGTTAAACTGTCACCACTTTTTCTCCTATGTAGAGGAGGACTGTGGCCTTTCTAGCCTTCGGCTACCTCTGAAGTTGCCTCTTTCCCTTGGTCATATGTTGATTAGGGCTGACAGTGACTGGGTCCTGGGCTCTCATGACTGAACTGGTCAGCTTTGTATCATAGTGACCAAAACTCCTCGAAAGGAGCAGCTTAAGAGAGGAAGAATTTATCTCAGCTCAGATTTTGAGAGGGTTCAGCCCGTGATTATTTGCCTCGTGTACGAGGGCAGAACGTCTTGGCATTGTAAAATGGAGGGGAGCGGTTTGTTTCATGCCTGACCAGGAAGCAGAACGCAGAAGGAAGGAGCCTGGGAAACCCCACCCCAAAGTCCCGCCCCCAGTGACATACTTCCTCCAGCTACGTCCCACCTTCTAACGTTTCCACAAATTCTAGAAATAGCAGCACAGAGCTGGGAAGCAAACATTTGAAGCATAAATGTATGGAACATTTCAGAGTCACTCCCTTAACATGGACTTCTTGCTTCCTCTGACCCTTACCAATGGGTGCTTGGTTTCCCAATCCTAAAATTCTCAGAGTAAGATTTATGGTGTGAGTCATATCTCGGGGGACAATGCCCTACAAGACTCACTTGGGTGACTGGCCAGCGGACAGATGGTCTCCTGTGAGTCAGCTTCCCTCCCCTGGAGCTTTCTGAGAATGGAACCACATGACTCGCTGCCTGTCTACACTGAGGGAGCTGAGGGCAGGGAACTATGGGTGGCTGGCTGGCTGGCTGGCTGCTTGTCACTCCAGTATGTTAGAAGACTTTGGCGTAGTGTGACCGGCTTGTTTAATAAACAAGATGTGAGCCTGTAGCTGGGCTGCCTGGGGTACAGCTGCTCATGTGGCAAGGACCTTGCATAATTCCAAGACCAGTCCAAGGTCATTTTTCCTCTTTCTAAAACTTCAAAGTCCTGTCACCATGTGTGGAAGCCACCACAGAACATTTTCATCCACTTGTCTGGAGAGATGAATTTTCAAGGGAATTACTCCTTGTAGCAATCAGACCAGTCAACAGCTTGGGTATTATTTTCCCTTTTCCGTTTTTTACACACATGTGTGGTGTGTGCCTGTTTGTGGGCACACACGTGTGCAAGTGCGTGTGGAGACTCAAGTTTGGTGTTAGGAGACCTCCTTACTGGCTCCTCCACCTCATTCACTAAGGCAGGCTCTCTCAATCTAACCCAGAGCCCATCAATTTGGTTAGTTTTCCTAGCAAGATGGCTCTGGAGAATCCTCCGTCTCCACCTTCTGAGGCACACACACCTGGCATTTACTATGGATTTTGAGGTTCTAAAACACTGTCCTTCATGCTCTGTGACAAGCACTTCAACCCCCGAGCCATCTCTCCAGCCCCACACTTACCACAGTAGCCAGAAAGGATGGATGGGGACGAATGTAGACCCATCCTGTGTCACTATAGGACCATTCAAAGTTCTAAGTGTTGGAAATGCACACAAAATTGGGCCCCGATGTCAGTACTATCCCTCTAAACCCATAGAGCATCACTGGCATTAAGTGGGACTTCTTATGGACTAAGGCTGAAATAAATACATTCCTTATCTTTCCAAGGCAGATGCTAAAGATTTGGCTACTGGATGGAACTTCCAAAAAAGTAAGTTCTTTTCTCCTCCCCCCTCCCTTCCTTTTAGAAGGAGGAATTTATTTTGGTTCGCGATTTAAGAGGAAATGTGTTAGTTCATCTTGGTTGGGAGAGCACTCTGCGATAATGATAAGACCAAGAGGGTGTGTCTGATCTCTGGTTGGGATGAGTGGATGAAGCCCACATTTAAAGCAAGCCTGCTGCCGCTGTGAGAAGGCGGTGTGACTTGGGTCTGGAATGATCTGGTTCCTGGCACTGTTGGGAAGCGGTGAACCTTTAGGAGGTGGGAAATCTTGAGAGCTTGCTTTAAAATCTTTAAAAATCTTTAAAAATCTTGATTTAAAATCTTGAAGCTTGCTTTAAAGCAAGCCTGCTGCCGCCGTGAGAAGGCGGTGTGACTTGGGTCTGGAATGATCTGGTTCCTGGCACTGTTGGGAAGCGGTGAACCTTTAGGAGGTGGGAAATCTTGAGAGGAAGTTGTGTCACTGGAAAGCATTCTTGAAGTGGGTACTGGAATCCTGATCACTTCCCCACTGTCTTGGCTCCCATGGTGTGATGCAGTGGACAGGATTGCTCTGTCATATATAACACCGTGTGCTTTTCCACCCCAACAACAGGGCCAAGCGGTCACAGTCTGCTTTGAAACCACAGGCTAACATATCCCTTACCTCCTTTTAAGTGGATTGTGTCAGGTATTTTGTTTCAGCAATGGATTCACTAACAGGAATGAGTCCATTGACTTGAATTTTTCTGCCAATTTACCCTAATGAAATTAGGTAATATTTCTCTCCTTTGCAAAACACATGTAAAACACATGTACACTTACATCTTTGTTGGGGTGTACACATGTAATCTCACCTGCACACTTCAACAATCATGTCTACACTTCAACTTCTCTCATCCAGGGCTTCTCAGCTTCTCCAGGGCTTCTCGGCTTTTCCATCATTGACATTTGAGGATGGAAAAGTCTGATTTTAGGGACTGGCTGTGACATTGGTGGATGCTTCTCCTCTACCTATGGCAGCTGGAACTACTTCTAGGTATTGGCAAATGTATTTTGAAGAATAAAATCACCACCTCCTTTGAGACCTACCATCTAAGGGCAAGTTGCACCTAACAGGCAGACCTTGTTTTGACTAAAAGTTCTATGCAAAAAGCTTCTTTGTATGTCAAAGAAGGTAAAACTCATCTGGATCTCTAGGCTTCAAAGGTCATGGTTAAAATGAGAACAAGGCTGTCCGAGTGGCCTTGAACCAAGAGAGACCAGAGGCGACTCAAGGGGCAGTAGCCCTGTAGAGATGCTGAGGGACAAGCCACCTTGCTCCCTACTCCTTCCCTGGTTTCTTCATCCCATGTATTTATGGCCCTTCCAGGAAGGAGCTGGCAGCATCCATGAACCACTCATTCATCACGCCGGTCATTTTGTTTTGTATTCCACCAGCCACCCTGTCCCTATCTAATCAGGGGGCTGCTTCCTGTTTTTGTCCGCTATCATTTGTCCTGCTGGAGTGATTTTTATCATCAAACAGTATGAAAATAGAATCTAGGAATTGGCACCTCTCTTCTGCAGCGAGCCCATGAGATCGACCCCGTTGGCTTGGGCAGAAGAGACGGAAACAGCCCAGGACCCAAGTTCACATTGTCTTCAGGACAAACAGCCAGGCATGCCTCCCATCTTTCCACATAGGCTCCCCTCGAAAATACAAATGGTGATGTGATTTGTTTAAACCTAAGGACATGTATTTACAAGCACTTGGTAGCCATTCTTCCTGGAGAGTGGAGGGAGGTGTCCCAGTTTGATGAATGGGTTCCTTTTGCGATGGACTCAGAGGTGGGCATTTCCATTCAAGGGTAGCTCTTGACTTCCTCTTTGGATCAATGTTTGCAGTTTAGAAGGTTATGAGGACTGCAGGAGAATAGAGGTGGGTGGGAAAGGAACCATTGACTCTGAGTCTCTAGAAAAGCAGAAAAATCTTAATGTGGCCATTTTGCAGTGGTGTGACCTTTGATTAGTAACTAGACTATCTCAAGGTCAAATTCTGTTGTTGTTTTTTGTTTTTGTTTGTTGTTCATTTTTTTTTTGCTTGATTTTTCCTTGTTTCCTTTATTCCTTTCTGAGATAAGGACTTGATATGTAGCTCAGGCTAGTCCAAAATCTCAGGCTGTTTTTGTACTAACAATTCTCCCTCCGGAGACTCTTGCGTGTAGGTGTGTGTGTGTGTGTGTGTGTGTGTGTGTGTGTGTGTGTGTGTGCAGACCAGTAGTCATCCTCAGGTGTTGTTCCTCTGCTGACATACACCTGTTTTGCTGTGTTCTTTTGAGACCTTATCTCTCCCTAATTTGGACTTTGTTAAGTAAGCTAAGCTGGCAGACTAACAAGATCTATTGATTTGCCCATCTCCATCTCCCTCATGCTGTGGTGACAACTGAATATCATGGTGCTTCCCCTCACCCCCCTCGCCTCGTGTGGGTTCTGGGGATAGAACTCTGGTCATTATGCTCATGAAAAGCAGCACATCCTTCTGCCCAGTGCCAATAGTGGGGGTGATTCTTCAGTCACCCGTGGGTGATGATATACAGTCCGACCTTGCTGTCGACCTAGGGAGGGGTTCTGAACTCCGAGTAAGCACTGGTCTGTTTATATATAAGGCTGAGGATATGTAGTCTCTTGTTATGGTATTTCTGGACAATAGCCCACCCAGCTCACTTGGCTGTAGGTGTTTTCTGTATGCCAGGCAGACCCTAAGCAAGCAGGGTAATTTGAAGGCCCTCTAGTTTGGTCTCATGACACTGTCTTGACAAACATCACAGCTCCATAGAGTTTTAAGTCCCCGAAACACTCGGAAAGGCATCTTACTGCAGATATAATTAGAGAGATTGGGTCCTAGGCCCCAGGTTTAGTGGGCCAGGGTCCCTTGTGAACCATTTTCTGGCTTACATTTCTCAGGAGTTGCTTCAGCAGGTGGCCTCCAGCAGGTAGTCAATAGGGACCTTCTGGCTGAGGGCTGCAGGCTTTTTGTAGAGGTCAAATCCAGAGGCCAGAGGGTATACTCCAAAGGTCAGAGGGTCAAGACCCATCACTGTGACAGATGATTCTAAGCAAGTCTCCCTCTCTCCCTCTGGAAGCAGGGCCAAGCCTCTTGAGACAGGAGAGGTGGCGGGGGGAGGGTGTTGGGGGTTCACAAAGAAAGGCGAGTCTGGTGTCTGGCCGGCACCTCTCAACTGGTCTTCATTAGGGGAGCCCGACAGCTCTGTCTTCTGCCGCCCTCTGTCCCCGCTGACGGGGTGCTGTCTCCAGACCTCTCAACTGCTCCTCATTACTTCGAACACTGGGCTTTTGTCTGCACATGAAGCCTTCTTTGTTCCACCAGCCTGGCCAAGCTAGAAAGCCAGAAACTGATACAAAACAATGCCACTCTATCTTGAGGGGGACCCCCACTCTCTGCCCCCCCTCCTTCCGTGGCTGGATAAGGAAGAAGGACTTCTGCCCTCTGACTCACATCCCCGGACATCTAGTTGAGGAGGTCTTCCTAGGAACCACAGGAAACAGGTCGAGCATAGATGAGTGGCTTCCTGAACTTGGTTACATGTCAAGATACCTAGACAGCTTCCAAATATACCCAGGCCTGCCATCCCTCTCCCCTGGACAATCTGATTGATTGGCTTGGTGGGCAGCACAACCACCAGGATGTGCAAAGCCTCTCCAGCATCTGAAACGAGCAGCAAAACTTGGGCACCATCAGCCGAGACAGACTGTGCTTGGGAACGGCTTGTCACAGCCCTCTGTCTTCCCATGCTTTCAAATACCCTCCCCTTGAGCCCGACAGGGCTAGGAGAATCTCTACCTGCTTGGAAAGCGGGAGGACATACTTATGCATGACTGAAGGAGACCAGCACTGAGAAAGCAAAGGGTCGGGGTTAGGGGTGTCACACCAAGGTATTTTGACCTTGATTTTCTTGGCTTTCTGTTGTGGCTTTCTCCATACACCAGGATTTTCATGTCTCTGGGCATTGTAAGGGGCTGTGTCTCTTTTTCCTCCCTTAGCCCTTTCAGTAAAGGAAAAACAAAACAAAACAGAACAACAACAAACAAAATTCCATGCCCTCAGAGATAGAGCTGGTGATAGGGAGGCGTGGTCAGCCAGAGACAGGGTGTCTGCCAGCTGTCCCTCCCAAAGAGTGCTTTATCCCAAAGCTACTGAGCACTGAGGTGTCTTGGGGCCTCCTACTTCTCTCAGACTAAGTAGGAAGATGAAGTGTAACTTGAGGACAAAGAAAGTCTGTCTTCTCCCATCCCAGCAGGCCTCGGGCTGCCTCTCTCCTGGATCTCCTAGTAAAAGTCTCAGCTCCTTGTCGCCTTGGCTGAAACTGTGGCATCATAGATCTATAATGGCTCCAGCCTTACAGATCTATAACTGAGAATCCTGCAGCTCCAGAATTACAGATCTATAAGTGAGATCCTCACAGCTCCAGCGTTACACACCTATAACTGAGAACCCTGCAGCTCCAGAATTACAGACCTATAACTGAGATCCCCGCAGCTCCAGCGTTACAGATCTATAACTGAGATTTCCAGTTCTCAGGGCTAGGAAGCGGTGATTCCATAAGTTAAAAAAAAAAAACCCACAAGACTCCTAGTTCATTTTTCATTTCAAGTGATTGACAGAGAACAATTGTGACTACCACTATAACAATGGCGGATAACTATTTTGGATCTAAGTATGTTCTGGGAGGTGTGTTTTGAGGGCCATGCACACCCTCAAACTTTTCAGCGCACACAAAACTGGGACTGCTGGACTCGGAGAGTCTAAAGGCAGAGATTTGTCCACTGGTGTACATGGCTTCAGCTTGCTCTTTCTGTGTTCACTGACCGTGTTCTGATGAACTAGGCTTCCGTAGGATGAGGAGGTGGCAGGTTTTACTTTTGTGGTTTTTTTTGGAGGTGTTGGGGGTGTTCCCAGGGTACGCTGGACAAATATTCTACTGCTGAATTACATTTCCATCTCCTAACGTGTGTGTGTGTGTGTGTATGTGTGTATGTGTGTATGTGTATGTGTGTGTGTGTGTGTGTGTGTGTGTGTGTTGCTTTCCCTTGTCCCAGGAAGCAACCACCCCTGTGTTGGACATGGAATAAATACTTGATGTAACAAGAGAAACCAAGAAGTCCCAGAGATAAGTTAACACAACAAAACAGATTTCGGGGAGACCAGGGAGATGGCTCAGTGGTTAAGAGCACTTTCGAGTCTTCTGTGCCCTCACACTCCGCAACTCACGACTGCCTCTAGTTCCAGCCAGCTTCAGAGAATCTGATGCCTCAGGCTTCCATGGGCACTGCTCTCATGTACATGTACCCATAAGTGCGCACACACACATACACACATGCACACACATGCACACACATACACCCATACACACATGCATACACATATACACCCATACACACACATGCACACCCATACACACACACACGCATACACCCATACATACACATGCACACACATACACACACATATACACACATATTCATACACACACATGCACACACATACACACATATGCACCCATATACACACACATGAACACACATACACACCCATATACACCCATACACAAACACACACACACACACACACACACACACACACACACACACACACACTCTTTAACTAAAAATAAGTCCAGACTTTGGAGCTGGGAAGATTCTCCATCAATCTTTGAGGACCTGGGTTGTATCGCTCAAACGTGTGTGTGGATAACAAGCCAGATGTGGTGGCATCGCTTGTAATCCCAGTGCTAGGAGGCAGAGATAGGGTGAGTTATAGGCCAGTGAGAGACCCTGCCTCCAAAAACATGCATGGTGCCTGGGGGATGACACCTGAGGTTGTCCTCTGGCCTCCACACTCATCTACACGCCCACACATACCCTCCACTTTTATCTGTGCCCTCCCCGGAATAATCTATCATTGACACTTACACATGTTTTAAGCCAATCAATGCATTAGATAAACTGTACTTTCTCCCAAGCAGGATCAGGGATTCTCCATCTGTCGCTCCTGTCTTAAACAGACTAGCCCCAAGCTTGGAGCTTAACACAGCAGTTATTTATCCTCTTATAGTTTCTGTGAGTCAGGAACTTAAGAGCAGCTGAGCTGGGAGTTTAGAGGATCCGATTTCAAGATGGCCCACTAATGTGGCTGTTGGCATGAGTCCCAAGGCCCTCACCAAATGGGTTTCCTCCCAAGATGCTTTAATGTCCCCAGAACATGGAGGCTGGCTTCTGTTGGGATCAACTGAGAGGAAGAGCCAGGAGGAATGGTATTACCTGTCTGAAATACGCTTAGAAACACATCCCCTAGCAGCTAGATTGGTTTTGCAAATCAGCTCTACTCAATATAGGAGAATAGGAACACACACGAGTACTCCCAGACCAGGATGCCTGGGGCTATCTCAGTGTCTGATTGCAACTTCATCTTGTTTCCACCCTCCTCACCCAGGTGATGATTTATAAATCTCTCCGTCTCTTCCTCCGCACCCTTCCATGGTGTCTTGGTACTATATATATAAAGGCTCTATCTCTCTTCCTCTATGATATTAAGGACATGTTCGTTTGATCAGAGACTGTCACCACACGTGGCTGGATAAGAAACAGGCACAGCAAGTGTGAGTGAACAGAGGCAGGATCTGCCATTCACACCCCCATTTAAGGGAACTTCAAACCTATACTAACAAGAGCTTGGACAAGTCACTTATTTTGTGATTGACACATAAACATTCCAGGAAACTTAAGTTATTTTTTTTTTGAACACTGCTATGAACAAGATTGTAGTAAAAAATTTTTTTTAAATACTGATGCAAGGTTTCTTTACCCACCTTAGACCATTTATGTTCCCCCCCCACACAACCTTTATATGTTTAATATGCCTTAATCAGCAAAATTGCCAGGCAGCTGCCTACCCTCCGTGCTGTTAGAATTCTACTTTCCTATCCATAACCCAAGTTATTACTCATTGTGTTTCATCCGGGCTGCTCTTAGCTCCAATTGGCCAGCCCGTGGCCACATTTTTTTCATTTTTTTATGGTATTGAGTGACCTTGCCCCCAGTTAATTCTGATTGGTGAATAAAGATACCAACAGCCAATGGCTGGGGAGAAGAGTGACCTGGCCCCTAGTTAATTCTGATTAACTAGGTGAATAAAGATGGCGACAGCCAATAGCTAGGAAGAAGAGATGTTGGTGGGGTTGAGGTTTTCCCGGGGTTTCCAGAGGGGAGACCATGAGGAAGGGAAGAGAAAGGGCCGCTGTGGAATAGAAGAGAACCTGCCGAAGAGGAGAAAGGAGAGCCACCATGAGTTAGCTGAACCGTAAAACGGGGTGGCACTATTAGGAAGTGTGACCTTGTTGGAGTAGATGTGGCCTTGTTGGAATAGGTGTGGCCTTATTGGAGGAAATGGGTCACTGTGGGGGGTGGGCTTTGAGAGCTTCCTTCTAGTTGCCCGAGGATGCCAGTCTCTTCCTGGTTACCTTCAGATCAAGATGTAGGACTCTCAGCTTCTTCTGCACCATGCCTGTCTGAATGCTGCCATGATGATAACGGACTGAATCTGTAAGCCAGCCCAGATGAAAGGTTGTCCCTTATGAGTGTTGCCTTGGTCATGGTGTCTGTTGACAGCAGTAAAACCTTAACTAAGACACCATCAGTTTAACGTTTCTACCTGACTCCTCAACACGCTTGCATCCAACCCACAGTAACGTATAGATTCACAGCACACAATCTATTGCACACCTTCATACAGGAACAACTCATCCGCAGACATGTTCCAACACACATGCTCACAATACCTGTATTTAGCAGGTCCTCGCGTACAGGCAAACATAAAGACACAGACACTGGAGTTAAGTCTCAAGTCGGTGAAAAAAAAACATGATAAAAATGGAATAAGTTTTGAGACTCTATTAAATTTCCACATGGGGAACCGGGCAGGTTTTGGGAACAGAGGCACGTCTTAAATCGTTTACCCTTTGTGGCAGGTGACATTTATTGAATTAGTGTGTGTGTGTGGGGGTGGGGGTGGGCCTTTATGATTTACCGTTTCCCCTCTCTCTTTCTGTCTCAGCATTTAAGTTGGGGGCAGATACACGGCCACATGATACGTCTCTGGTGTCTCATGTTACCTGAGCATACCCCTTTCCCTGCCACCAAATAGAACAATGGAAAGGCATTTCTGTAAAGGTGTGACCCCAAAGCTTTTGCCTCTCTTGGCTTTGACTTTTTCTTTTTGCTGATGCATGTGTGTGCAGGCATGCATGTGTGCCTGGCAGTGTGCGTGTAGAGTTTAGAAGACAACTTGCCCAAGTCAACACTCCTTCTATCGCAGGTTCCAAGGATCAAGTTCAGGTTGTCAGGTTCGCTCAGAAGCATATTGACTGGCTGAGCCATCTCCCCTAACTGTCGATGGCTTTCTTTTTCTCCTACTCTCAAGGCACTAGTTCAATGGAGAAGACTAGCCACGGAGCAGAGGGTGCTGCATAGACGCCTGCAATCTCTTTATTCCCATCTTGGTTACCAAGGCCCTGAACTCTGTTGTTGATGGGGAGAGAGTATGGAACGAGGGTCCTGATGTCATATGTGAATGTCTTTACTCCGAAGGACTCATATCTGCTGCTTTAACCTGCACAACAGAGGCAATGTGTTCTTTTCTAAAAAATCTTAGCCTTTAGGCTGGAGAGATGGCTCAGCCGTTACAAAGGCTAGGCTCACAACCAAAAAACGAGCCCTTTCCCCAGGCTCTAAACTCTCTCTCCCCTATCTAATGTTTTGTGTGTGTGATTGTGTGTGCCTACATGTGTGCACGTGTGTATGTGTGTGTATGTGTGTTTGTATGTGTGATTGTGTGTGCCTGCATGTGTGTGAGTATGTGTGGGTGTGTTTGTGTGTATATGTGCCTGCATGTGTGCATGTGTGTATGAGTGTGTATGTGCGTGAGTGAGTGAGTGTGTGTGAGTGTGTTGGTGTGTGTTTGTATCTATGCCTATATGTGTGCATGTGTATGAGTGTGTATGAGTATGTATGTGTGTGAATGTGTGAGTGTGTGATAGTGTGTGCCTGCATGTGTGCATGTGTGTATGAGTGTGTGAGTGTGTGTGTGTATTTGAGTGTGTGTTTGTGAGTGTGTTTGTGTATGTGTGTGATTGTGTGTGCCTGCATGTGTGCATATGTGTGTGTGAGTGTTTATGTGTGTGTATGTGTGAGTGTGTGTTTATGTGTGTGATTGTGTGTGCCTGCATGTATTCATGTGTGTTTTTGTGTGTATGCCTCTGTGCGTGTGTGTTTTAGGCAGGCTTTTCTCTGACCACATGACCATATCCTCTCTCGGGCAGACCCATCCGTGCCTTGGGCTACTCATTTGCAAGTTTCTGCTTCATTTTTGACCCCAGGTCTCCTTCTCTCCTGAGTTCCTTCTGCTCTCCTGCAGCCCATAACTCTTGGGCTAGGGGATTAACATCATGATTTATCTGTGAAATTCCTTGAGTGAGGGATGAGGAGGGAGGAAGTCTGAGAGAGACCTTTGTCCCAGGATACTACGTAGTTATTCCCCATGCCTAAAAAAAAAAAAACAAAAAACAAACTCCAGGAGCTTGGGATGGGGGAAGGTGACTGGATTCTTCGGATTCAGTAATACCGTTCTAGAAAGTTCCAAGATTTCCTCTCCTTTGGCTTTTCAACACTGACAAACACAGTCATGGCCTGTATTTGTTAGAAATTTCACTCTCAGATGTATTCTGTACACATCAGAGACCTTCTGCCCTCACGAGGGCATCTGGTGGTGCTGTTAGCAACTGCTGGATCCATCGCAGGGAAAACACTAAACAGATCACCGAAGCACCATCTTTCCGTTTCACCACCACAAAGGCGGGAGGTGGGAAGCAGAAAAATGCTATGGAGACACAAAGCCCAACAGACTCTCTCTCCAGCCCGAGGTTTGCAATAACAGCTTGAGATTAATATCCCAACAATACTCCCCTTAACAAGCCATGCGCAGCCCTTGGCAAGTACACTTGGTGACTTCTGATGTAGTAGACACCTTTTCTGGAGGTAGGTCCTGCTAGATGGGCAACACACACTCTCTCCTGAGGGTTAGACTCAGCCTACATCCATGCAAGGTTTTCTGGATGCCAGCCCATGCATGAACAGGACTAAGTTTTATTTTCTCATTTCTGTCTCGCCCTCTGGTTAGTTTTGCTCTGTGTAGGGCTTGAAGACATTCGAGAAGGAAGTGGTGCTGTCTCTTGGATAGGATAGAAGTGCATAGTAGGTGCTTACGGGAAGGCTGCACAGCAGTAGAAGTGATCAGTCTAGCCACAGTTGAGATCGATTAGGGATGTTCTAAGAAAACTTGGGACTGGTTGCCCCTGGTCTCTCCTGAAGTGGGATGAGCATAGGAAGCTGAGGCACTGAGAATATAGACAAATATTTGGCAAGCAAAGAAAACAGTGGTGTAGTGATGGAGATAAAGTCTCCCATTTCTTCTGCTTTGCAGCCGATAGCCCAAAGGACTCAGGGTGACATCCAAGGCGGGGTCTGGAGTTCATCAGGGTCCTCGATCCAGGCTATTTAATCCCCCAATGATTTTACGCTGCACACTCTGCCCCCTGCCCCCACCCTGCCGTGTCCTTTATTGCCATGTTTCCGAAGGGCGCCAACAGCTATGGGCAATCAATACACATTAGTCCATCTGTTGTCACTCCGAGGTGCTATATGCAGCATATGGCCTGCCTGGCCCTCTGATTGATTCCTGGCAGTACTGCCATTTTGATTTTGAACTGATTTTCTCTTTCCCCATATCTAGCAGTCATCACACTTGTAGGCGGCCTTGCTTTGCATAAGTTGGTCGAAGGGGCTAGCATGCTCCATCCCAAAGCATCACCAGAGATGTGTCCTTGGGCTCCCCAACCTTGTGTCATGGACTTTGCACACACGTGCTCAATGCAAAATCATTTACTTATGCAGAATTCCCTGCTTGCCAACTCATTTTATGTATGTGTCCTGCCATGAATGTGGAGATCAGAGGGGAGCTTGGAAGGAGTCGGTTCTCTCCTTCCACGAGGTGGGTCCCAGGAATTGAACTCAGGTTGTCAGGTTTGGTGGCAGTTACCTTTGCCTGTGGAGCCATGCCCCTGGCCGTCAAGATTCTATAGGACTGGTTTATGTTCTTCACATGGCCAGATGCCAGTGCGAGGAGTGAGCTCATGAAATGAACCAGTGCTCAGTGACACCAGGAAGAGGCTCATTCAGTCTGTGGTTTCCCCAAACGCATGAAGTCACACAACCTGTGTCCCCAGGCCCTGCCAGCAACTGTATTCCAAGAAGCAATTCTTTACTTAGGAATTATGATTGGGATGAGAATTGATGTTCGCTGCCCCAGTTATGAATTCTCGTCTAAGACAGATGTGGGTTCACAGGGCTGGGATTTGCAATATCTGTATGCCTGAGTTTGTGGATACAGAAGTACAAATTAGGGAAGGCTGTCCAAAAACCACAAGATGAAACTTCTAATTATCCACACCTCTGGGCGGCCTCTTAGAGCAGATACTGTGAAGATGAACACACAGGTGCCATTTATCTCTGATTGGGGCAGTGCACTCAGCCTGCCCTTTACCAGGAGATTTCCAACAGTCAACATGGCTACTATTTATCATGGCCGTCAGTCAACATGGCTACCACTTGGCTACTATCTATCACTTTGCAGTGTTGCAAGGCTGTGGGGGGATGGTGGCATGGATTAGGCCCATGATTTTCAAGTTTTTCAATGAGGCTCCAGGTTGTGCAGGGAAGATCTGGAAAGGACAGGAAGGCATACAAAAGGCTCCACCCACCACACAGAATATAGAATCGATCCCAGGGGGAGGTGAGAATTGTCTGGTATTATTTTCAGAGCTTTCACTGGGACCCTGATGTTCCCATTGCTTCATAGATGAAGTAAGTCATCATGAAAATGAAGACCAATTTCAAAA